>JARYGA010051729.1:0-18630 GCA_030545235.1 Helianthus tuberosus | reverse complement strand
AAGTAGGTTTTTCCTTTGGACTTTAGAAAACAATAGGATATTTCTTGGATTCGTACTTACAGAACAAATATTAAGAATCGATACAAAAATTAAAGAATCGATATACAACTGTAACACCCCGAAAATATAAATCTTTTATTTAAAATAAAAGGGGTCGGTAAATAAATAAGTGAATTAACTACGATTAAAAATAACCTAGTTAGACAAAAGTCTAGTAGTGACTTATAAGTGGGCTAAAAACAATAAAAATACAAACTAATGATAGTAGAGGGGCCAAACTTGATAAAATTGAAACATGAATTATATAAACAAAAAATTAAAAACCCTCACACACAAGTGTGTGTATGACTGGGTCGATAGAAGCACAGGGGTGACCAGGAGAAACCCCACAAACCCTAGTTCTTGTCTAATCCCTCAAATCGAAGGTCCAAATCAATCCTAAATCAAAATCCGAGCACGAATTAGTGATCTCCACTGAAAAAGGAGTCACAAGGTATGTAAATTTCATAGAAAATCTCTACTTGAAATTCTGATGAACTTAGAGAATTAAAAAATTTGTTGATGCATGATTGTTATATGGATGAAATAGGAACATTGTAGTGTCTAGGAGTAAACCCTAGACAAGTATATGTTGAAATCATGCTTAATTCTAGTAAAATCCATGAACACCATTGAAGGATTATTGGGTTTTTGTGGAACTTGATAAACACTAGGATTTTGGTGGTTGTTCTAGTGCAATTTGATGTTCATGAAGTAATTTCAGAATTTTTGAGGTTAACATTTATGTGAGATAGTTTGATTGATGTGAATTTGGGCTATATGTCAAGTTAAGAACTTGATGATTAACCATGTAAACTTATGCCTTTAACGTGTTTGTAAAAATGCTTCAAAGAAAGTTTAAAACAGAAATTTCAAGTTAAAACGCATATTTTTAATGTTCGGCAAACTATGCGATATATGATGAGAAAAGAGTTCTAAACATGTTATGGTTGAACTCTATAGGAAAGAAAGCCGGAGCGTCTAGTGGACAAGCCGGTGGTGACGCGCGTTTGAAGGGTTTGCTTTAAAGGTATGTAACTCGATCCGTTACATTGAGTAAATTTGTTATTAAAACATGTATAGTTGTGTATTTGAATAAAAGTTGTGTTGATTAAAGTGATGATGTTCACTACTTGAATTAAAAGGTTAGGAATCGACTAGGAAGTGTTTGGTAGTCAATACAAGTGGAGGATTCCATAATTGAGCCAAACGGGTCGAATAATAGTGTATTAAGTAGTGTTAGTGTTGATAGTTAACATTTGGCATTGATAATCACAAGAGCGTGAAACCATAAGATTGGTAATGAAATGTCGGTGATATAGAGCCCCGGATGTTGGGTAAAAGCGCCTTATGGTTACTATTGCATTGATAGCAAAATGGGTGTAAAAGTAATGGGTTGAACAATTGTAAAAGTTATTTTAGTCGTTCAGTCCGTAAACCAAATTTTCAGTATAATAATTGTAATAGGCACGTAGGTAATTAAATTACAGACGTATAGGAAAAAGAATCACCTAAAACGGACCTTCAGATTAAAAGTTATGACCAATTGAAGTTAAAATTTGTGAATTCCAGAGCTGGCAGGAAATGCAGGTCAAAAACCTGCACCTACTGGAAAACGGTATCCCCCGCGCCACGCGACAGGATCACTTAGATCCGGCGCGACACGCGGGAGCCGTCGCGACACGCGGGAGCCGTCGCGACACGCGACAAGTCAAGGAGGTTCTGGCGTGACACGCGACCGGACCAAAACTGAATTTTTATTTTATTTTTAATGATTCGATACTAGAACTCGTTTATATGCTTTATAACAATGTCAAGACTAACTTTTTAAGTGGTTTTGAATCTAGGTGATGATGGGGTTTATCCGGATGGCGATCAAGCATGTTTTGAAGAACCGAACACGAACTTTTCAAGCTTCCGCGTTAATTTAACTTTGTTTAGACAATGTTTATGATGTAAACAATTCACTAATCATGTTTTGAATGTTTTAAACTAGTTGGTAGTTAACTAGTATGTGATCACTTTAAAACTTTGATTTTGTACTTGTGATGAAATAAAATACCTTTTATATAAAATCATGCATACTTTATTAAATTCCAATAGAAATTAGACGGTTGTTACAAGTTGGTAATCAGAGCTCAAGGTTGTCAACAAAGTGTTCGGTTCAAGCTTGATCGATCGTCCGGTAAGGATTAATTATTCATTTTAGTAGATCTTATCCTATGTAAGTAAAAGAGATGGGAATTAATGTGCACGGGAAGAGTGTGTTAACACACTCAAACCCGGAAGGTGCACTAAAAGAGAACAGTTAAAGCAAGTTACGAACTTGGCTAAACCGAAGTAAATAAAGCTATGTTATAAAGGAAATGTTTAATAATTGATGTAAACATTTCAGTTTCAAGATGACGGAAAGGAATGACGATGATCCGGTGCCGACAAGCACCGAACAAATGAAAGAAATAATTGCCGAAGAAGTGGGAAAGGCAATTGAGGGTAGTCTATCCGGGTTCATAGACAAAATTCAAAACACGGTGTTATCATTAGTCGAAGAACGAGTTAAAAGGTTGGAAGATAATGTCAACCTCGTGAGAGAGAAATCTAGAGAACGTAAGGGATGTTCGTATAAGGAATTGATGGCGTGTAAATCGCCGATTTACAACGGGGAGGTTGACCCGATAATATGCCAAAGATGGCTAAGTGACGTTCAAGGGGTGTTTAAAAGGACCCACTGTGACGTAAGTGATTGTGTTGCTTACGGAACGGGTCAGTTAAGGGGTTAAGCCTAGGATTGGTGGGACAATAAAAAGAAGGAGATAGGAGCCGAAGCGGCAAGGGTCATGGCATGGGACGAGTTTAAGGTGCCATTCCTTAAACATCATAGTCCCAAGGCAGTCATCAACAGGATCAAGGAGTAGTTCATCCAGTTAAGACAAAGGGGTGAAACGATTGATAAAATCACGGGTATATTCATGGACAAGCTGAGGTTCTGTGATGAGTTAGTTACTACGGAGGATCAGAAAATATATTATCATTATAATATGTTAAGTGCTGAGTACCGAGAGTTCATGACCCCTTCCAAGTATGAGACGCTTACCGAGATCATAAATACGGCTCGAGAGAGAGAAATTGAACTTAAGAAGCAAATTGAGAGGGGTGAACGAAGGGTAGTGGATGTTAACCCGAGCCCTACAAAGAAAGCTCGAACGGCTGAATCGGTGAAGAAGGCGGATGTGAAAGTTGGGTCGCCGAGTTGTAAGGTGTGTGGAAAGGGGCACAAAGGTGAGTGCCGCTTCAAAGACAAGCCGTGTCCCATATGTGGGAAGACGGGGCACACCGCATCGTTATGTCCAGGGAAGGTTTATGTGTGCTACAAGTGTTACCAACCGGGCCATAAAAGTCCGAATGCCCGGACTTGGTTGGAAAGAAAGACACCAAGGAATCTCCGACAGAAACTTCAAAGGCGAAGGTGAGGTCCTTCCAACTGACAGTGGCTGAAGCAAAAACAGAACCCGATGTGGTCTTAGGTATATTCGCAATAAACTCGATTCCTGCACGTGTATTATTTGATACAGGTGCGAATAAATCCTTTATTTCACATGGATTTATTCGACATCCTTCATTTGTATTGACGAAATTATCTGTGCCCTTAGAAGTTGAAATAGGGGACAACAAAAGTTTAATAGTTTGTGATGTTTGTCAAGGCTGTAAATTAAGTATCGATGATGAGGAGTACTTGATAGATCTAATCCCGATGTCGATGGGAGAGTTTCAAGTAGTTGTTGGGATGGATTGGCTATCTCGACACCACGCAAAGGTCGTGTGTTTCCATAAGGAAATAAAGCTAACATCTCCGAGCGGAAAACACGTCACCATCTATGTGACAACTCGAGTTTTCAAGGTCTCTATCCGACTTAACCCTGTTCTTATTTGCAAAGTATGTTTATACATATTTATATAATTAAAGGGGGTGCCATATAATTTATTATTTGTTAATAATGTGTATTGTGTAATTGGTGTGTTATAATTAAATTTGGACTATGGGCTGAACACATCTACTCTCACAAGTGATGAAAACACTTTTAAGTGTTTTCGTCCACTCCTGCTACTGTCGAAAACAACATATGGGCTTTAGCCCAGTAGGAGCCCAACTTGTATATATATTAGGCTACGTAACTCTGATCGGAAAACCCTAAGGACTCTCTTGCTAATCCTCTGTGCGACGGCAATCAGCGACATCATCTCCATTCCCGAAACGTTCCAACTCACTGCTTGAACCCTTATCACATCTCGGTTAGTTTGTATTATTGTTAATCGTACGAGAGTTCTTGGTTGATCGATACATGTGGTATTGTTTAGAAATTGTGTTGATGATGCCAACTGTTTGAATATGTGAATATGTGGGAAAAATCAATATTATGATTGCAAGCATGTTATCTGATTGTATCGGTTCTATGATATTGTAGAATAATGGTTTGTTAATAGTGGATAACTTTGATTTAAAGAGATTGTCGGCCATGTGTGTGGTTATAGTGTTGATAAAATCTAATCATGTGCATAGTAAATATGTATTGTCAGGAAATTAATGATCATATATATGTGTGCATGTTAAACAGATTTGGTCAAATAGCATCAGGAAAACAACCTTCACTTGTCGGCCATTGTTGATTTGTTTAATGAATGGTTTTGGTAATTTATATGTTAATTTATTGATGAATCAAGGGTTCGTTGATGTTTGATCATGTATTGTAAGTGATGATTATGATTTCGTAACCTGCTGTTGTTGATGATGATGTTACCAACGAAAACACAAGGTGTTTTCGTCACATATTATGCCCAACGAAAACCCAAGGGATTTCGGCCCAAAGGGTTTTCGCCACTTAGGCGATTTCGGCCCAAAGTGTTTTTGGTTTATGATCTGCTACTAGTACGTTGAACCATTACTTGTTAACTCCGTTAGTTTGTAACTCTGTTATTTTATTAGTTCCGCTAGAAGTTAACTCGGTTAAAATGTTAACTCTGTTAAGTATGACAATTAGTTAAGGAATTTGCATGTAACTTTGAACCTGGTATGATTGGCAAACTGGTTATGTGTTATTTGATGTTAAATGCCAAACCACTCTGTAATACTGATTGTACGTGAAACATTGCGAGTTCAAAACTAATTATACATACGTGCGTACTATAGGTCGTGATTGATTATTTGTGAGCGTGTACACTTTAACATACCGAGCAAACCAAGGTGAGTTCACACTCTTACCAAGGCATGGGATTCCCGGGGCTGGGAATGGGTTTTGAATAATGGGATTGAAAAATTACTCGTACTTACACTGCTACTAGACTATTTACCATCGTCCTCAGGTTAGGCAGGACACTTACGTAAAACCTATGTAAACTTGTACTTACCACTGTCCTCAGGTTACGAAGGGCACTTACGCAAAACCTACGTAAACTCATACATACTACTGTCTTCGGGTTAAGAAGGACACTTACGTAAAACCTACGTAAACTCATACATACTACTGTCTTCGGGTTAAGAAGGACACTTACGTAAAACCTACGTAAACCCCCGCGTACCACTGTCCTCGGGTTAAGAAGGGCACTTACGTAAAGCCTACGTAAACCTCGTACGTACTACTGTTCTCGGGTTAAGAAGAACACTTATGGAACAACTAGTCTAGTAAATACAAACATGGGAAGCCCCCACTGATAGTACATACAACATGGGAAGCCCCCACCAATTGAATCTGCACAACTGCTTAGTTAATAACGCATAGTTATGCAACGAACTTACTTACGGTGAACTCGCTCAACTAGTTGTTGACTTTCTGTTACATGCCTTGCAGGACCATAGGTACTCATGGAGCTTGCACGGGAGGCGCGCTCGTTGTGGGCACGGATTGTGGATGTTTTGATGAAAACTTTATGACTCTTTAAACTTATTACTTATGTTGGGTTTTACATTTATGCTTCCGCTAAACATTGATACTATACTTTGGTTTTCGAACACCTTTCATATTGTTTGGTTGATTTACATTCATTAATAACATGGTTCAATATGATTGGTGGCTTGATCCTGGTCAGTCACGCCTCCAAGCGGTGATACTCCGCGTGTGGATTTTGGGGGTGTGACAATCTATGGCGAGAAAGGAGGCAATCCTATAATATGCTCGATGTTGAAAGCTCAAAAGCTCATGAAGCATGGATGTAGGGTGTTTATGATATACGCTATTGAGCCCGAGAAAGAATCACTGAAGATTGAAGACGTACCGGTGGTACGTGACTTCGAAGATGTGTTTCCGGAAGATCTACCGGGGATACCGCCTGAACGGGAGGTAGAGTTCGGAATCGAACTGGTTCCAGGCGCGAAACCCGTAGCTAAAGCGTCGTACCGACTCGTGCCGTCGGAATTACAAGAATCGATGTCGCAAATTCAAGACTTGCTCGACAAAGGATTTATAAGGCCGAGCGTGTCTCCATGGGGCGCGCTTGTACTATTTGTGAAAAAGAAGGACGGAAGCATGCGAATGCGACACGCAACAGGACCAAAACTGAATTTTTATTTTATTTTTAATGATTCGATACTAGAACTCGTTTATATGCTTTATAACAATGTCAAGACTAACTTTTTAAGTGGTTTTGACTCTAGGTGATGATGGGGTTTATCCGGATGGCGATCAAGCATGTTTTGAAAAACCGAACACGAACTTTTCAAGCTTCCGCGTTAATTTAACTTTGTTTAGACAATGTTTATGATGTGAACAATTCACTAATCAGGTTTTGAATGTTTTAAACTAGTTTGTAGTTAACTAGTATGTGATCACTTTAAAACTTTGATTTTGTACTTGCGATGAAGTAAAATACCTTTTATATAAAATCATGCATTTTTTATTAAATTCCATAGACGGTTGTTACAACAACTCCACTAGATTTTTTTTTCCAAACACAAACGCGGTCACTACCGCCAGACACAAAAGAAAAAGAAAAAAAAACTTACTGAAAACTTTCCTCTAGAGAATACACTCAACGGTAAACTGGCGGTCACTACCGCCAGACACAAAAGAAAAAGAAAAAAAAAACTTACTGAAAACTTTCCTCTAGAGAATACACTCAACGGTAAACCGGCGAATGCGCAACACCGACGTTCAACTCGATCTTAAAACCATGTAGCGACATTTTCTCTATTCTCCTTTAATAATTGGCCGGCAACCGCCGTGTCAAGCGGCCCGGTTCAGGGTGTTGAACCATTTATGCAGCTAAGCCTTGGCAGTTAATATCTTATAACTGCTTTGGTAGTTAACACATGTATGAATGATATATTCTTGCATGTTGTTATGGAGATATGAGTTCTTCCAGAAGATTGAATACAATCACTTGCAATCTAATACAATTTCCATTAGTTTTTATCACGTTATCAGCACGAGTTGCTCTACACTGACAAATCTGCAGTTGTTTCACGCTAGTGACCACATCACAGAATCATCCATACTTGATTTGCAATTCAAAACATTTTCCATTAATCGCATCCTGGTACACACCATCATATCTCACACTGTATTATGTTTTCCTCTTATTTTTATTATAGTATACATATGTGTATCCAAAGAAAAATCACAGATTTTAAATTTACTGGTGCCAAGAAAAGAATTTTTTTTTCTTTCTTCTGCTACTTCGGTGGTATGCCAACAACTTTTTTAACAGTATTTTCAAATTGGATATTTTTGTTTTTCAATCTGACCATTTGGAACACAAGAAGTAGGTTTTTCCTTTGAACTTTAGAAAACAATAGGATATTCCTTGGATTCGTACTTACAGAACAAATATTAAGAATCGATGCAAAAATTAAAGAATCGATATACAACTCCACTAGATTTTTTTTCCAAACACAAACGCGGTCACTACCGCCAGACACAAAAGAAAAAGAAAAAGAAAAAAAAACTTACTGAAAACTTTCCTCTAGAGAATACACTCAACGGTAAACCGGCGGTCACTACCGCCAGACACAAGAAAAAAAAACTTACTGAAAACTTTCATCTAGAGAATACACTCAACGGTAAACCGGCGGTCACTACCGCCAGACACAAAAGAAAAAGAAAAAATGAAACTTACTGAAAACTTTCCTCTAGAGAATACACTCAACGGTAAACCGGCGAATGCGCAACACCGACGTTCAACTCGATCTTAAAACCATGTAGCGACGTTTTGTTTCTTTTCTCCTTTAATTATTGGCCGGCAACCGCCGTGTCAAGCGGCCCGGTTCAAGGTGTTGAACAACCACTTCTGCAGCTAAGCCTTGGCAGTTAATATCTTATAACTGTTTTGGCAGTCAGTGGCGGATCCAGGAATTTTTTTAACTGGGTTCACTTTTTAGATACTCCAATTTCATATGTCTAAACAAAAAAAATTCGGGTCGGTTCGACGGTTCGAATCGAGTAAGGTTCATCACAGAATAAAAGTTCGATACAATAATGAAAAGACATCGTTATTAGAAATTTAAAAACGCATAATCTATAAAAGTCCGTTACAATAATGAAAAGAATATCGTTATTAGAAATTTAAAAACATATAATCTAAAATACGAATGTCTTTACGAATAAAAAACTACCCAGAGTTGTGTCTTACGAGTTTTTTTATCTTTTGAAAACATTGCATTACACTCTCGACTACACACCCATCCAAAATCCACCAAATGGCTAGACTTGGTCTAAAAAGTTAAAAACAACAAAACAAATCCAAGAAGATTAAAGTAGATCCACTGGATAAATTAGAATATTTATTTCCCCACCAATCAACATATACCACACATCTAAGTGTATGGAACAACCCATTCAAGCAGCACCTTCATATTACAAAATTCCAACCCAGGTATGTTTTTAGAAAGTGCTTCATGGGGAAAAAAGAGGTGCTTGGTAGGGAGTGGTGCTGGGAGAGGGTGGAGGCAGGAAACTAAATTGGTTTTACATTTAAAAAAAAAGGAACAATGAAAAACAAAGAATGAGGATTCGAACTTGGGATGTAACAATTGGAAACAACGCCTTGAACCAGCGGATCACTAGACATTTATGGCTATGGGTTCACCCATAATTTATTTATGGGTTCCTTTTCAATTTTCTATATACGTTTTCACTATAAATTACAAATCGAATGGGTTCCTGTGAACCCGGTGTTTGAACATAAATCCGCCCCTGTTGGCAGTTAACACATGTATGAATGATATATTCTTGTATGTTGTTATGGAGATATGAGTCCTTCTAGAAGATTCAATAGAATCACTTGCAATCTAATATAACTAGTTAAATTTTCGCCCGCGCGTTGCGGCGGAGACCCAATGACTGCAAAACGCGTGTCAGTAACAGCAAGCAGATACCGAATATCAAAACATAAATAAAAATGTCATGAAAAGGATAGACAATCCGTCCTAAAAAAGCGATTTTAAATAACCTAATATATAATAATAAGACCCACATGTCCTATACGTTGGAAATTCGGTTGTTTTCAGTTTAGATATTACAGTGCTAACACGTTAAAATATGGATGAGCTCGGTACCTGTAACGGCACCGAAAGTGCCGATCCGGAAAATCATCGAAATTAGGTACCGGCACCGAAAATGCTCGGTACAATACGGTATGGTATTTGAAGGTAAAAATCAATAAATATAGGTATGGAGCTAGACCGGTGTCGAACCAAAAGTAACGATTCTGAAAACGCCAAAAGGTGGGTATCAAATTGGTACCGAAAATGATTTGGTATAGTAAATTTGGTACCGATACGATACCGGTTTGATTACAGGATTTGATACGATTTGCTCATCAATAATCTAAATATCCAAGTTAATTTTACATGCTACAATTCATTCATTACATAAACAGACAAAAAATAAAGCAAAATAAGTTGTTGTGTATATAAAAACTCATTCAAACGAAATACAGTTTACTTACTCTGTGTATGAAAAGTAATCTAAAATGTGCAATTACGTATTTGAAGGTAAAAATCAATAAATATAGGTATGGAGCTAGACCGGTGTCGAACCAAAAGTAACGATTCTGAAAACGCCAAAAGGTGGGTATCAAATTGGTACCGAAAATGATTTGGTATAGTAAATTTGGTACCGATACGATACCGGTTTGATTACAGGATTTGATACGATTTGCTCATCAATAATCTAAATATCCAAGTTAATTTTACATGCTACAATTCATTCATTACATAAACAGACAAAAAATAAAGCAAAATAAGTTGTTGTGTATATAAAAACTCATTCAAACGAAATACAGTTTACTTACTCTGTGTATGAAAAGTAATCTAAAATGTGCAATTACTTGCATTGGTACGTTGCTACAGGATTTGATGAGCTCGGTACCAACCGGTACCGAAAATACCGTTACCGTAATCCCAAAAAATGGGTACCGGTACCGAATATATCTGGTACAGTACGGCTTGATACGGACGGTACTGGTACGACACCGGTACTTGAGGGTAAAACCCGATGAATACCGGCACCGAACGAGTACCGAAAATACACTCTGTTTGGTAAATTTGATACCGGTACCGGTACCCGATACTATTCATTCATTTATTTTTCTATTAGTTTTCCTTGAACACTCTTTTGAATATTTAAATTTATTATTACTGTTCAATTCGTTTTCTTTTTAATATATAGGTCAATTTCCATTACTTTTTATCATTTACAATGTATTGCAATTTATTTATTAGACATTTTTAGGCTCTAGCATAAAGTTTTACAATATATATATAGTTGAAGAAAGTTTCCAATACATTCTAATCCTGTCATATTTAATTAAGATTGTATTATTAATTTTGAGATGAAAATATAATCCCAATACGTCTTAATCCTCTCATATTTTAATAAGTAAATAGAACATCAAAGTTTATTTTTTTTCTAAACATATTTATTATTATTTGATATATAAAACTATATTAATTCAACCGGGGTTCTAACCTAGTTTATTTTATATAGTAATCTTATTACATAATGTAATGTGATTTCCGTATCTTGAGATATATGCGTCGTTAAAAGAGGTGTGATCACAGGCATGGTCTATGGATTCAAAACAAGAGGAAGTAGATATAGCAATATACGCATGCTTTCACCGTCATGTCGCATAAAGTCGAATGCTTTTTCTTTAAAAAAATTAATCTCATAAATTCATAATTTTATTGGGTAACTAGTAGATGCCCCGCCCGCGTTGCGGGACGATGGCCGAATAATTCTCAATCAATTAGGAAAAAGACTACTATAATTTTGCTATGAAAAAAAACGATGATAAGACCATCATTTTGGGCTCAGGGCAAAACTGTAATTTTTCAGAACTAATAAGCCAGTGTTAGGCAGCTAGAGTTATGCGCCGCCCGCGTTGCGGGGCGCTAAACCGAGTATTTCTTAGGTTAATAACATGTACGCCTTTATGTCGGTTAGTTATACATGTTACCTACAACACGATATCAAAAAAGATACATCAAGTTAACCAATTAAAGAAAAACAGTACCATAGTTATGATAAAAAAATTAACTAAAACGATGACAAGCGTGTAATTTAGAGTTGGGGGCAAAACAATAACTTGTCAGGACCAATTAGCGAGTGCTAGGCAGCTATTTGGCATGAATAAAAAAAATTAAGTCAACAAAGTAAAATAAAACACTACCATGGTTTTGGCAAAGAAAAAAAACGATGGTAAGATTGCAATTTTTAACGGAGGTAACATTGTAATTTTAAAATGGAGGCAAAATAATATTTTGAACTGAGGGCAAAACCATTTTTTTATTTTGAAACGGGGGCAAAATCATAATTTTTAGCTGGGGACAAAATCGTAATTTTAAACTGGGAACCAAATCGTAATTTGGCAGGACTCTAGCTGAGTGCAAAACCATAATTTTATTTTGAAGTGGGGGCAAAATTGTATTTTTTAACTTAGGGCAAAATCATAAATTTAAGCAAGAGGCAAAAGCAAAATTTCATTTTGAATCGAAGACGAAATCGTAATTTTACACGTGGGATAAAATTATAACTTTGCATCACCTATAAATAACTATTATATTTGAAAAAAAAAAAAACCAACAAAGTCAGGCCGCCAAAAGTGGCCCACCAATTCACATAACTATTCCTCGCTGACGTCATCAGCTTGGAAATGTTAATATGTATAAAAATACAAGGTATCTATTTCAAAAATAAAATATTCATATATAGTATGTATTAAATGAGCAAGAAATCGGTCATAAAGCATCAACATTAGTTAGAAAATCTTGTTAATAACTATGAAATTACATATTAGAACTTATGCATTCACGTCTAATATGAAATTATGTATCAATATGTAATATCACATTTCATGAAAATTGTATAAAATAAATAAACTTTTATTTTTTTTGAATGGTGACTTTCTTTTTTAGTGACCCAATGTCACACCGCCTAAACGGCGGCCCTAGCCAAGATCTGCCCAGACTACGTTGTCTTAACCGGGCCCAAGCTGGGTTGGTCAGACTTGGTTACGGCGTTCCTCCGGAAACCGTACTGCTTTCACACGATATGCCTCGCTGAAGTAACAGTCGGATGAAAACCGGGGTGCGGCTCAGGATCGAACCCCCTCGGTGGTTTGTCACGATCATTGTCCAATATCAACCCCAATATAACATAAGTGAGAATCCTTAGTCTCTATTGGAAAACTCAAGTCTTTGTGCTTTTAGTGATAAAAATAATTGAATGGTAGTATATTTCATCGGCCATTGGTAAAGAATCCAAAGTAAAAATAAAATAAAAATCAGAAAAAGCATGCAAATTAAAAACCCTTAAAAAGATCCAAACTTTTTCCCTTGTACATGAACCCCAGACACCCTTGTTTTGATCTCTCTCTAAGCATACAACACTTGCAAAACACACAACAAACCCTACCATTTTCTTGATAAAATCTTTGTCACAATGGTTAACAAACGCGTCGGCTTATTTGTCTGTGTTATCGTTATCGTGTTAGATATACTTGCAGGTATTCTTGGTGTGAGAGCGGAAGCAGCACAAAATCAGGTTCAATAACTGTTTTCTCACTCCATTTACTAGAAAACAAACTTTCTCCTGCCATTAGTGAAAGTTTTATGATTTGTAGTGAAGTAGTTCATATGAATGAGTTTGTGATTTGACGCTTGTTTATTGTGTGTGTGATGAATAGGAGAAGCACTTGAGGTTGTGGTTGTTTGAGTGCAAAGAACCAAGCCAAGAAGCATTTAGGCTAGGTTGTGGTGCAATTTTGTTGTTGATTGTAGCTCATGTGTTGGCTAACTTGCTAAATGGTTGCACCCCTTGTAGTCAGGATGAGACCCATAAAGCTTCTCTCGGGAGACACTTGTCATTGCTATCCCTCTTCTTTACATGGTATTTTTTCCATCATTAGCTTTAATTGAATAAATAAACACATACATGAATGATACAAGTGTAACTTTCTTATATAACACTATATTTACGAGCTTATGTATAGTGATAGTCTAAACAAGTTCGGTTTAATTATGGGTCAAACCCACGAACCTGTTTAGCTAAACGGGTTATGTTAGCGTCAACCGGCTGTTTAACCCGTTATTATTTTTTTTACAAATGTGTTTTATATAACGAGTTAAACTATTTAGGTATTTTATGCAAAATAATATGTTAAATCATCATGTGTGTGATAAGAATATCTAGTTCGGGTTCTTGTTGGGTTAGACCCGCCAACATACAAGCAAGACCCATTTAGCAGCCCCAATGAAGATGAATAAACAAATGTTTATGAATAAATATAAAGATTTAATTATTGTTTTCGTCCCTTTGGTTTGTCAAAAATCACTATTTCAGTCCATTAGTTTAAAAATTGTGATTTCAGTCCATGTAGTTTCACTTTCGTAACCATTTCAATCTCTATGGTTTCACTTTCGTAACCATTTCAACCATTTATTCTGTAAGTACTGGGACTGAAATGGTTACGAGGTGGACTGAAATGGTTACGAAAGTGAAACCACAGAGTCTGAAGCCGCAATTTTTAAACTAATGGACTGAAATAGTGATTTTTGACAAATCACAACGAAAACAATAATTAACTCTGAATATAAATGAAAAGACAAAACAGATCCCCTACTTGTTCCCTTTATTAAATAAAGAAAAATGTTGATATTATAGCATAAACGAACTTGTCAATCTTATACAATGCTCTGGATCAGGGTAATTGCAGCCGTAGGATTGGGGCTGCTGGTGATCGGGACGAAAGCAAATCACAAATCGAATGCTTCTTGTGGACTCTCGCATCACCGTTTCCTTTCTCTAGGAGGGATATTGTGTTTCGTTCATTTACTCTTTTCTACCGTTTATTACGTTACTGCCACTGCTTCAGCCCACTGAAAAGTCAAAAAGATGAAATGTTTTATTGACTTTACATTGCCAAATGCCAATCAATGTGTTCTGCTTTTGCCCATCCCCTATCCTGCTTTCGTGGACCTTTTTGTCATTCTGCCAATTCACTAATTTACCCCTAGTGTTTAAATGTATTTCAACATTTGTTTGACACTTTCACTGTTAATGAGACGCTTTGATTTTTTTTTTTTTTTTTTTTTACAACTAGTATTAAACCCTCGCGTTGCAGCACGGACATAAAACTGCGCCAAGTTGCATTAATGCTATACCCCTGCTAACGACCACCAACACAGGAAAAAAATCATAAAACAAAATAAATAAAAAATGGAAAGTAACACCGGGCGAAAAGTAAGTCATTGAACCACACATGCGAAGAAATCAGACTGAAACGTAAAACATAGAAAATAATAACTAAGTCGATATAGGATGTGCGAGTTGCGACGAACATGTTAAACGGGAAAAAATAGATGTGAAAACATTTTACCACATACACACGTTGCGCTGTGTATAGAAACGAATAAAATTTCCAAAAGATAAATTAATGTGTATTACAAAAATACATACATGATTTAAGTAAGTAATAAAATTAAAACAAAGAAATCATAAAATAAATAATAATAGAAATAAACATAACAATAAAATATAATGTCCCATAAATCCACAACAAAATGTTTTTGAAAAACTCATCAAACATAAGATACAATACATTTATGCTCACAAAATTGATACTATAGAAATAGTACATTACAAAGGTGATTTTTTACTTTATATTGTTTGTTATTATTAATAGTTTTTGTTTTTTTTTTTTTTGTTTTAATGTGTTACTTCAGTAATCTTGTTTTTATGCCTGTATTATTCTTCTTTGATAATGAGATGATAATTCCGGTCTAATGTTTTTTCATCCAAACATCGATAAATGTTTTGCCTTCTGTGATGCCTTTTATGTTTCATATTTACGTGTGTGAATATATACTGATATCATGTGTTGTACACATGTGTATATATACTAGCATTGATAACAAAATATAACGATTTTTCTAAAAAATATATTAAAAAAATTGTGTGTTTTTTAGATTTTTAGGTATTTTTTGTTGTGTTCACATTGGTTTTCGTGGTTCTTGCAATAAAGAGTGGTTCCTAACGGATACTTATCATATATATATATATATATATATATATATGTATAGAAACGGGTTCAGGAGAGAACGGTGAGAACGGATCCTGGCCCAACACGTGGCAGGGGGCGCTAATTGTTATGCGGAGGTACGATTGTCCTTTTATACGTTCCTCCTTATTCGCATTATAAATCTCTTTCAAATTAAATATCCAAAGATTTCTTGTTAGTTGTTACCTCCTTTGCAAGCTTTTTCATATGTATGGCGTTTAACGTGGATTCTGTTCGACAAAGTAAAATTCGTTGGTGTTTTCTATTATTGTTCCAGCAAATCATGCAACAGATATGGCGTTTTGTTCTTTTATCATTGTTTCATTGTTTTTTTTTTATATTAGTATTTTATAATGTGTTGTATGATTTTCAATAGTGTTATTCAATTATGCAATTTAATCGCGTTTTAATTGGTATTTAAACAATTACTAAGAACTGATAATTGGAGTTTTCAATATTAATTTTAATTGTCGTTTACGATCTAGTATATTTCTTATGTTTGTACGATCATTGGCGTTTTACGTCTATTTGATTAGTTTTGAATTTTATTTAGTAGTATTTGTGAACATCAGTTATTACTATTTTGATAATTTGTGTAAACATCAGTTTTGTTAATTATGGCGTTTTCATTATGATGTTATATTTTGTTAATTATGTATGTTGTTAAGTGTTTTTAATTATTCATCTCATGACGTTTTTATCATGTCCTTTTTAAATTATGTGTTTATTATGTATTGTTTATTATTCAATTAATGGCGTTTTAATATATAATGTTATTATGAGACATTTTTTATTTTTAATGGCGTTTTTCTGATTTTTCTGTTCCTCACTTTGTTTTCTCAGACGAAGTTGCTTCCTCGAGTCAAAGGCTTTGCCCCAAAACTAGATTACCATTTATCATTCCTGACGTCAGTGAAGAAATAAAGCCCACAATGGACATGGTATTCTCAAGCCTCGATGATTGTTATTCAATGTATGTTAAGTATGCCAAGGAGTGTGGGTTTTCAGTCAGGAAAGGGACTACAAAGACAAACTCTAAAGGTGTCTTACGTATTAAGTATTACTTGTGTACGAGATCTGGGTTATACAAGGACAAGAAGGTTGATACGTTGGACCCCAATCAAAAGGAGCGATTAGTGCGATCCAACTTTTCAAAGAGGACTGATTGTGGTGCACTGTTATGTGTACTTGTTGAGGTTGGATCATGGAAGGTGTATAAGTTTGTCGAGTAGCACAATCATGATCTCGTTGAACGTCCTGATAAGCATTTTATTCCAACTGAACGACACCACACTCAGTTTCAGAAGCATGTTATACACAACATGTCTAAGCTGAACTTGGGTCCCGTCAAGGCGTTTAATGTTATGAAGACTTATTTTGGTGGTTTTGAAGACGTGGGTGCAAGTTAAGTTGAATTTAAGAAGTATAATAGGCAAATTAACTTGTTTATAGGGGAATATGATGCTGATATGGTTGTGAGACAATTGAAAGAAAAAAAACATTCTCAGCCTAATTTCTCGTTTGATTACTTCACAGATGAAGGGAATCGTTTGAAGGGACTTTTTTGGTGTGACGATCAAGCCAAACGTAATTACCACGTGTTTGGAGATGTGATTTCGTTTGACGCCACATATCGTTCCAACAAGTAATATTTTATAATTCAACTTCTTCTGTTTTTGGTGTTTTATTAGTTTACATGCAATGGCGTTTTATTATTGTTGCTAATCCAAGAACCGGCGAGTTTGACGGAGCCTCGGTCCCGATACGACGTGTTCGGTGCGTTTATTATGACTAAGAAAGGAGTAGAAGATAGATACAACACCGAGCAGTCACTTATAATCTGGTCTCTATTGATTATTCAACAAGTTACAGCACCACGAGACCAGTTGGACAGCATGTCCCCTCTGGGAACCAAAGCTTGTCCAAATGGGAACCTCAAGTCCCTATTTATAGACAACTACCTACACTATGTCCATCCGTTCGGATTTCCATCCGTCTGGATGGACCTTGACATTAACAAAACTGTGTCCAACTTTCTCCTATTCTATACAATATTCAACACACGCTCTATCTAGCTATTCGCACAGTGGCAGACGTACGAAATATGCACTAACAGATTCCCCTCGGCTGTCACTGTCGAATCGTCTTTAATACTTTAAGAACCTTTAGCCGTGTTTGAATATTCTGCAATCTTCAACTTTTCTGCAACTTCAATCAGGCATCTTGAAATCTGACAATAAATTCCCCCTCGAGTGATGATTCGGGTTTGCTTTTTTCAGTATAAAGCACTAATTCCCCCTGAAATGAATCTTCAGGTCTTTTTCACAATTCACGACTCTCCTCTGATTTGCTAAACTGCAATCTTCACAAACAATCACCAATTTGAAACTAGTCAATGCAGCATCCTCTGTTTCAGCTTTAACCGCATCCAAGCTCAGTTTTTGATATGTCATGTTAGCACCACGATCTCGCATTCCGCTTGCTCGATCTAAGAATGTACAAAAACTCAACCAGCAATTGATAGAAACTTCAAATACCCCACTGGTTAACTTCAAATCCGTGATTCCCCCTGAAGATCTGATATCCCGTTTACCGTGATCAACGTTAACACACTATAAGAATGACATATCCGTGTAAACAGTATTCTCCACAATTAGTAAATCTTCATCGGAAAACAAATCATCTGGTAATGTAATCCGATCTCTGAAGCATTCGTCCACAATCAGATTCATCTCCTCGGATAATCTAGATCTCAGAAGCTATCATCCACGATCACTCTCAGATCTATGATGCTTTCGTCCACGATCAGATATCAACACCTCGGATCATCTTGATCTCGGAAGCTTTCATCCATGATCAGATTCACATTCCCCATGACAATCTAAAGTCGAAACCACCCAAATACTGTTGCAGTGTCACAAATTTCAAAAATGCCGGAATTTCAACATATGACATTGAAATTTTTATTCCCCCTCATTTTTGCAAATTCTGACGTCTCTATCACTGAATTCCCCCTCAAACTGAGCAATTTAGTCCTCTTTT
>JARYGA010051728.1:0-25145 GCA_030545235.1 Helianthus tuberosus | reverse complement strand
TCCAAAAACCAATGAGTCATCAATCAGCAGCAAATTTGTGGAAAGTAAACGACCAACCCCCTCAACTAACTTTGTCTCTAAAGGCATGTTTGATCCTAACAGCTCGTTTGCATGTGCAGATAAAGTAGTTAACTCGAAATGTGAAGATACTCTTGGGGGAGAACAAGTTTTAAAATCTGATTTTTCTAAAAAAAAATTTGATGAAACTGATTCTGGTTTTCTGTTGGGACAAAATATATTTCGTATGCATGGTTGTTTTGCGTCTAGTGGGCCTGATGTTTTGGGCAAAACTGATGATGGTAGTGTTGAATCTTTGAACAATAAGTCTGGTGATGAATGTTTTTCAGTTAATGCTTGTGATTGTGATGTTTCTAACTCTTTAGTTGATGATAGTGTGACAGGTGAGGTCCCTCAGGATACATTCAGTGAAACAACTAAAACTTCTTTTCAAGAAAATAAAGAATGTCCTGATTCTTCTTCGGAATCGGCCTCAGTGGACGTCCCTAATGTTGAATCTAGTGGGACCCCATTGGAAACCGTAGCTGAAAGTAAACCTCAAGTAGATTCACATGATACGTGTGTTGATGAAACACGTGTTGATGAAACTTCTACATCTTCTAAAATTAAAACTGAACCAGATTTTGAAAATGAAGAGGTGGTCACATTAAATGAAAAGTCACAAGAAAAATGTTTTTGAAAAGGAAATTAAAACAGAAACTGGATCGTCTTTTCAAATTGATCCTGATAAAATTATAAAAGACGAAAAACATCATCTGTCTGAATCTCATGCTTGTGCTAGTTCTGATCAACAAGTACAGAAGAAATCAGAAAAGGCACATCGAACACAAGCAAAGCAACCTAAGCAAACTCGTTCATCTAAACCCATCAGATCAGCTACTGCTGCTAGCTCTTCGAATCTCCATACATTGAAGCAACAGACATGTTTCAACTGTGGAATTCCTGGACACATTGCTAGAAATTGTGTTCATCACTCAAACGTGAAACAAAATGCTAGTACTCACTCTTGTGCTGATGTTTGTGAGCCGGTTCACAACAAGCGAAATGAGCCAAAGCGAGCAGATCAAAGTCGTAGGTATAAGAAGTCTGCTCATCAAGGACAATCACAATCTCGTAAGGCTCTCGACAAGGTGATTGAAAGCTCTAATCAGGGAGAAAAGACGAATAATGGTGCTCATAGCAACAAGAGTTCTACAAACAGCAAATAAAAGCACCCAAATTCTTCTTTGTCTGAAAGTAATGTGAAGACGCATCCAACACGAAGAGGACCAGTTTGTCCTTTAGGACCTGCTAGATCAAATCAAGCTGCTCAAAATGTCTTTCCGATGAAAAGACAAACCTGCTACAACTGTGGCATTGCGGGTCATATTTCTAGAAACTGCACACGGCGTCCCCATATATCCTATTATATGCAAAATCAGAGGGTTATGCCAAAGGAGAACAATCATTCCAAGCCGATGAAGGTATCATCACCTAAGGCAATGAAGAATGTGAATCCCAAGGTTAAACCTTCTGATGGGGATTGGAACGCTGCTAAAAACAAACGCAAGACTGTTCAAGAACAAAAATGTCTTTCTAAAACTGAATCAGCTAAAGTTGGTCAACCGAAGGCAACAAACACGTTTGTTAAACCGAAACAGATTTGGAAACCCAAATCCAAAGCAGCAATGTCTCCAATCCTTGAAACTAAAGGGGACTTATGTTTAAAGGAAGTGTCTTATTTTGATGCTTCAGGAAATCCCAGGACCACGATGGCCTGGGTACCCATGTCTTACTAATCTCCTTACTTTTCAGGAACAACTAAGGAGGAGTTGTTGACAATCTCTGGAATGTTGATAGCAGTTGTTCCAGAGATAAAAACGGGTAACATTTCACTGTTGCAAAAAGTTCAATTTTTTTTACAGATGATATGTTTCCTTTGGAGGAGATAACAGAAGTAAGAAATGATCAGCAAAAGGTACAATTTAAATTCAGTACTTTGTTTTGAAATTGATTAGTCTTCAATCTGATAACAGAACGGTTAAGAAAAAATATTTTTTTCTTAGTTCACTACTTTGTATATAAAGTGTCCTTTCTCTAGTAAATGGAAAATTTGCGCATAAGATTTATGCACAAATTTAGGGGGGGGGGGGGGGGACATATAGATAGATGTAGAGTTTAGGGGTAGAAAACTAAGAAAAGAAAAATACAAAAAGAGTTTACTGTATATATATGCATTGTTTTAGGGGGAGGAAATGATAAAAATACAAAAACATTTAAAAAATTGAAAAATCCAAAAAGATAAATTGCATGATATGGGAAGTGAAATAAATGTTCGTGTTAAAGGGTTTGACTAAAACATGTAAAGTGTCATAGCTGAAAAGACTAGGATGTACTGCGATATGGCGATAGGCTTGACGCTCAAAATGATAAAAGATACTAAGTGATATAAACATAAAGAACTATGTACCATGTGGGTAACATACCAACGGCGTGTGACTTTATGGTCTTAAATCTTGCGTTGATAGATAGCCAACATCTGAGGTTTCGGGTCTTTATATTGTTGAATCATCCGGGGATATCTTGGTTGTCCTTTTGTTGCATCCAGATTATATGCAGACCTAGACACAGTCAAGTTATCTTAAAAGATCCCAAGAGGACAAAAACCCTAAGGAATCAAATCTCAAAATGAGAAAATTCACAATGCTCAAAGAGCCAAATTCGTACCAAAATGGTATTTGCCTCGCCCTCGTTGGACGTAATCATTGGTCGCTCTGTTGTACGAAAGTACTGACCTGTCACCAATGGTCTAACGTTGTAAATAAAAAAGGATGACATCAATCTACTCACCTGCTACGATGAATCGTTGTGCTTACCTTGATCGCGGGGGTATGCCTTGGAATGGGACACACGGGTATAATAGTATAATATTACCTTAAGCATATCACGAAGTTGAAAAATTGAAAGTTGAGCGTTAAAGTTTAAGTGGACAAATATATTGGCAATCGCATAGACCAATTTGATTAGGCTCGTATAAGTGTTCCTTAGTCTGCCTGAGAACGGATTTTGATCCCATTGCAATTGTAATTGTATATTATGGTACTTGTTTATATTTTGAGCTTTTATTTGTTTTAGTTCTTAAAATTAAAAAAATTTAAAAAAAAATTAATTTAGAAAAATTCATAAGTTCAAAAATAATGTCTTGCTTTTCTATAAAAAAAAATCCAAAAGTAGAGTGCTTATTTGTTTTTTCCTAAAATTAAAAAATGTAACCATTCTTGAAGATTTGACTGATCATCAAAAGTTGAAAGAATTTAAATTGTGAAATCCGAGTACAAGTACTTGGATGTACCTAATGTTCATGTGGTACGTTCCTCTGTTGCATAAGAAATGTTTGCTTATGAGTTTGTGAGCATGTGCAGAACTAGATTTTAATCAAGAACAGGGGTTGATGAAGACTGAGATGTTGTTAGTTGCGGAAGAAGCCTGAAGCAGCACAACAACAAGATGTACCTGAATTAGAAGAACCGGATACGAAACGCCGTCTGACAGTGAAAGTACATTTGAAGAAGTACCGTGAACCAGCTTGAACGACAAAGATTGAAGAAGAAAAGAGCTGCTGAGAATCCTCCTCTCGCATTCTTTTTAACAAGATTTTCAAGCAAATGCTGATCGAGATCTTGATATAAAGCTAACCACAAGAGATGAAGAAAGAGACCCTGTGCTGAGAGTTCAGAAGTCAAGAACTTCCACAACATCTTAAGCATAGTGACAACCATAGACTACGTTGAAGACGTTGCTGAATTCATGCTATGATGACAATTTGATGGCATCAGTCTAGGGGGAGATTGTTAGGCCCTAAAGTGTGAGACTGACGCATCAAATAAATACAATGGGCTATGGTTACGAACTGGGCCTTACCGGGTTAGATTATATTAGGTTTTGGACCTTTATAGGTCGCTTGGGCCAAGCTTTAGGCCATGTCGGCCAAGCAGGCCCAAGGGGAGCCCAAGTAGGGAAATGGGCTTGAGTTAGTATATAAACAAGTTTTCAACATGTTTTAGGGTTTGAACCTCCATGTTACAGAAATTCCAGAGAAACAGAGAGTGGGAGGAGATTTGGTTGTAAGCACTTGTACTAGACGGTTTTGCTAATTCATAGTAATAGAATCATGTGCAAGTGTTAAAGGTGATTCGGTATTGCTCTTGTTCTTCGTATTTTCTAATTTTCGTGTTTATTCTAACTCAAGAGCACGCTGTTCAAGGTGCTACTGAAAATATGCCTGAGACAGAGATTCTTACGATAAACTCTGACGATGAAGGCATTGAAATTAGCTGTGATGATGAAGACGAAGCCGAGCTTCCTCCTGAAGCTGATGTTAGTTCTGCTGTTTCTACTGTTCAACTACCTGTGATTTCGTCTGAAAGTTTGTCTCAGCTGTTAAAGTCTATAACTGAAAAGATGGGAAATCCTCATTCCAATCCTTCAGTTCATGGTGAAGAGAAAACGTTTATTGACCCAATGGATCCTGATTCTCTACCTTTAAAGCGAAAAAGGAGGGATCCTCGACCTGGAATGTATGTTGAGCAGAACCAAGATCAACCTACGAATGATACTGAAGATGAAGATGGTTTATATGATTTCGACTTTGAGAAGAATATTACTGATGCCACTACTACTACTAAAAATATCTTTGAGTTTGATGTTGATACTCAAAGAATGGATGTGGATACCACCACTGCAGAGATTCCAGTTACCACAACCGTTTCTGCTCCTGTCATCGATTCAATTCCAACTGTTAATACTACTATTGCAAGTTCATCTGGAACAATTCATGAAGAGCCTTGTAGCTCAAGTGGTAAGAGTCCTGAAGAGCCATTGAGAATGTTGTTCGACGATGATTCAAGTGACGATGATGAGTTTATTAGCATAAGGGAGATGAAGAAACGACTAGTTGTGCTTGAGCAAGATTCTATTCATAAAGACGCCAAGATCATCCAGCTTGAAGATACCATAGTGCAAAAGAATCAACAAATTGATTAGCTTCAAGGTGATGTCAGTTTGTTGTTCAACATGGTTTATGATTTGCGGGGAAAGTTGGAAAAGAAGTTTAGTCTAGAGTTTTCTGATCCAACTGATGTGGAAAGTAGAAGAAAAGCTGATGAAGATAGAGCAAGAGCTTTTGCTAAGGATGACGCTGAAAGGAATGCTGCTATGGAGCATTACTTCAAGAAGGTTACTGATGTAGATGCTGACAAGGCAAAAGCTGAAAGAATCAAGAAGAAAAGAGAGTTTGTGATCCTGAAAAACAAGAATCTTAATCTAGAAGATGAAGATGCCAATGCTACTCATCATCTGATGGATGTTGGTGAAACTCTTTATGATAGAGTTGGAAATCGATCTGGTGTTGAAAGCTGGGGATTTTATCATGACCGTAAAAGATGGTGGATTAAAAGGATGGTTGGACCTGTCGAATGGTACAAGAATCCTGCTCAGTTTCAAACATTTAATAAGGTGGACTTGATTACATTGTAAAATTCACCTTATGTTGATGACAAGCCAGGTGGGCGTGGATATTTGTTTTTCGAAAGATTACAGAGAGAAGTTGCTCGTGATTTCCCTTCTATGCATACTGTAGAATCTATCGTTACTCCAGCTGAAAAGGGAGTAAGGGATCCATACACCAACAAGCGGATAAAGATTGTATCATGGCCACCAACTGACAAGGAAAAGACTATTCCCTTGGTCAAGAAAATTCCTAAAGGTGCTCTGAAAACCATGCATTTATGGGCTTATGATGAGCGATTAGGGCAGGCTGTGATTGTTTGTGATGATGAAGTGAGCTTCCGCTTGATAGATCAAGTAGATTTGCTGAATTTAGCTTATGAAGATTTGGAAGTACTTGCTCATAGCCAGATTAGAGTTACAGAGAAATATGAAGAGGTAGCTAAAGGATGGACTGCTGCTGTTGCTTCGGCTATTCACATCTGTACAAATGGGTTTGGTGGTTTCAAGAATCGTTTGGGTGGTGGCAGTTGAAATTGAAGTCTCAAGAACCTCTATGCATAAACCTTGGGGGGGATTGTTGGAACCTGAAGGTTTATTCATAGAGGATTAAAATGTCTAGGGGTTGATTTTGTAAAGTCTTGCTTTAATAGTGTTTGGGTCGATATGTTTAGTTGGGTCTAGTATAGGTTTCGAGTTGGGCCTAAGGGGTTTCGACCCACTTGATTTTGTATTTAAACAAACCTCAACCATTAGGTTGAGGTTAATCAGTGCTTGCGACTAGAGAGGCCAACCGAAACAGTGAAGAAGTCTTGTATCAGTCATTGTTCATCTTTGAATGCAAGATATTCTGGTTTGTGTTTGATTATTATTGTTTCGTTTATATTATTATTCTTGAATCAACTTGTGTTTGGTTTTCGCACTCACACAAGTCACGTTTGATATCATTGAAAGATCCTATCAGGTTTTACAATTACACCTTGCACACACCAAGTTTTTGGCACCGTTGCCGGGCACACAAGGATTTAAGAAAGTTAGGAATCAACGGCCTAATCATTTTTACTTATTTTTCTTTTTTTTTTTAGGATTTTTCTTTATTTTTCAGCATCTGCAGACTTCAGCACGGGGCTGTGCCCACTGAACACGCCCCAGTGCCCAATCTTTGTTACTGACAATCCTGTTTTAAGTCAGACAGTAGCTGAACACGGGGCCGTGCCCACTGAACACGCCCCCGTGTCGAAACCCTAGTTACTGAAAACAGAATCCTAAGATCACGACGGTTGGTAATTTCTGACAAAAACATGAGTGATATTGATTATTTTTACTTTCTCTTCTCTTATAGTGAATGGTGTCAAATATGTGGTGGATCTAATAAAGATTTGGAATGTTACTTTCTAAATTACACTACCCACTATTTAGACTCATCGTTTCCCTGTAAACGATGTGTGATAAAATATACATATTTGTCCCATGTAAAATGTATAATTATTGTATAGTTTTTATTTGTTTTTACTTAGTTTTAGTATTATATTACATTATTTTGTGTTGGGCTAGGTTATGGTGCAAATGCAGGGAAAAAAGAGTAATATAATTAAATAACCTGCTAGTTGAGTAGAGTAGGCGCCAATGACCGTAGAAAATTTACCACTATTTTCTGAGTGGGCCAAGACCACTATCTCTATTTTATAAGATAGATGGTCTGCAATTCATATAATAATTATTGGAGTACATATGATATTATTTACGAAATGATATTATATTGAAAACGAAAAAAGCTACTACATATATATGTTTGTTTTGAAGGCAGTTGACAAAAAAGAAACAAAAAGAGAAAGAGATACTAAGGTGCTGTTTGTTTTTTCTGCACGAAAACCTCTTCTGCTGCAGGCCACATCTGCAGACATCTGCAGGAGAAGAGGTGGACCAAATGTCTGCAGTCTGCAAGGAGAAGAGGGTTTGTTTTTTTTTATATAAAACCTCTTCACCAACACACACACACAACACACTAATCTCTCTCTACAATCTGCACCACCGCCATCATCATCACCGTCACCACTTCACCACCGCCACCACTTCACCACCGTCATCATCACCACCGCCATCATCACCACCACTCTCTCTCTAACAGATCTGTCTCTACTCTCTCTCTAACAGATCTGTCTCTACTCTCTCTCTAACAGATCTGTCTCTACTCTCTCTCTACTCTCTCTCTAACAGATCTGTCTCGGCGGAGGTGGGGGTTTCGGAGGTGGAGGTGGGGGTTTCGGAGGTGGGGGTTTCGTTTCTGATCGTTTTGGGGTGTTTCGATTTAGGGTTTCGGCGGAGCAGGGGTGGTGGTGGCGGAGCAGTGGTGGTGGTGGCAGAGCAGGGGTGGTGATGATGATGATGATGATGATGATGATGGTGGCGGAGCAGTGGTGGTGGTGGCGGAGCAGGGGTGGAGGTGGAGGTGGTGCCAAGAAGAGGTAAACCTCTGCTTGGAGAAGCTTACATCTCATCTCTTCCCCAAAAAGAGGTTGGGGAGAGGTAAAAAGCACTTCTCGAAGAAAAAAAAACAAACACTCTTCTGAGGCTAAACCTCTTCTCGCGTCTGCACGGTGCAGATAGAAGAGGCCAGGAAGCTCTTCTTCCAAAAAAACAAACACCACCTATGAATTGGCAGTTGGGCGATATTATCAGAGGAAAGGAAAGAATAAAAGGCTTTTGCCTTTTTATATTTATTGCATGCCATATTCTTGGACTTCAAAAAAAAGTAGTGGGCCGCACATGAGAACAACTCCAGCCATGCATAAATTTCGAACATCAAATGGGGGAAATTGGTTTTGCTATTGGGCCTTGAATATTAAAAAAACCTAATGGAATATTATAGATACATTTTTGGACGTAAATAATCAGAGGGGCGCCGCACATCAGAGTGGAGACAAACAGAACAGTTGAAGGACTGTTTCAGCGGCTGCCATTCGAAGAGAAGGGGTCAAGAGTGCGATTTTAAGAGGAAGAAGGGATTTGATTCAAGAACGAAGCCGGGTTCGAAGGATTAAAGATTTGAGACATCGTTAGTCTTTATTTTTCGATTTTTTTTCGTTTAATCTTGTTTCATTCATGATTCTCGCTACTCAATATTATTGTTTTGATAACTCGAACATGATTTTTGGCTAGTTTTATCATTCCACCTAGGTATTGATGAACTTGGAATTTTTGTTTTAACTTTTATTTGACATTTATGGACTACGACGTGTTTTGATTTAAAATAATTTTTATTTGTTGCTGAATATGAATATGTGTGCTAGTTCTTGGTTGTGATTATTGTTTGGTTATTGATTTTTGATGTGTTTAGAAAGAAGAAATTCACCCTAGACACATTCTAGTCACTTATAGGTCGTTTATTCCGTGTTCTCGATCTAGAGTTTGGTTTTAGAAATAATCAAAGGTGACCAAGTTAATTAGATCAGCTAGGTTAAAGTGTGCATCCAATCTTGATGATTAGAAATATGATTTGGGATTGCTAGGTCTGTTCTAGGCGTTGTTTGATAGTTTGAACACTCGATAGCTCAGGTCTTCTATTTATTCGCGTTTAGTTGCTCCTAGATATTCGGTGTATCAAATTGAGGTTAGCTTCACATCTAAAAGATTATTAGGGTGGTTCTCTTCTAATTCTAGTAGTTGTGGGATTCAATGTCGATAGGTGGAGTCGGTCCATCTTAGCACTTCATTACGTGTTCTGATTGTTCTTCATAGTCAATTTCTAGGAACTAGAGAGTGGGGGTCCCGCTCTGAGCTGACTAGTTACTATAGGACTTAATTATCCTTAGCAGGAAGTTGGTCGGATTAGATAATGGATCTTTAGTCGATTGTCAAAGTCATAAGTCATTACATGTTCTAATGGATTCATTGCCTAGGTGGTTTCTCTTTCTGATTGATCTCAAACTCGTGTTCCTAGTCGTTTGGTTATCTTAGTTCGTCTTATTTAGTTTAATTTATTTAGTTTAATTTAGATATTTGTTAATTGAAACCCCCCCTCCCAACAACAAAACAGTTAAGTACAATTAGGTTAGAGTCAGTCTAGTCAGAGTCTAGTAAACGTAGTCAGTAGAGTCTCGTGGGTTCGATACTCGGACTTACTTAGGCTATACTACATTGACCGGTACACTTGTCGGTTGTGTGGTCTAGGTTTAGAGAGTCTTAATTATAAATTTAAAACATAGCGTGTCTAGTTTAGGTTAAATTAGTTAGTTTTAATTGACCACTTTTAGCACATCAAGTTTTTGGCGCCGTTGCCGGGGATTCTTGGCGATTGCGTTTATTAGCTTTGATTATAGTTAATTAAAAAATCTTTGCTACTTGTATAGTTGTAATTTTTTTTAGTTAGTTTTCTTTTATTCTCTCTACCTTGTTCTGCTCTTTCTATTCTCTTAATGGCAGGTGATCCTATTGAGCTAGATATCTCTGATGATGAATCTTATCCTACCGAACCAATGTGGGATTTGTCAAATGAAGAGGATGAAGAAAGTGAAGATGAGTTATTTTGGGAGAGAGAATTTGCGGATGAGTTAGAGGGTTTGCCGGTATATGAAGAAGTGGGTACGTTTGATCCGGAGGGGGACCTTGCATACTTAGAAGCTTTACTCGCAGGAAACCCAATGACGAACCTCAAAGAAGAAGAAGTGGTGGTGGAAGAGGAAGAACACCACAGCTGGCCTGTGGTACTGATAACGAATGCGATTAAAAGTTCAAAACCACGAGAGAAGGCAACGAGAAGAACACATGGGATCGTGTTTCAGCGGCTCCTTCCAGGTAAGTTCAGATTTTGGTGTTTCAACCCGGTTAAATATTTAAAATTCTTTTATAATTCCACTACAAAATTTTTAAATGTTTATGAGGACCGGGTGGAATTAAATGGGTTAGACCGGGTTCAGATCAAAGAAAAACCTCCTTATTAAATTCAAGTGTGGGGAGGTTTTGTAGAGTTTGTATTTTAAGTTGTAGTTTTTGTACTTTGAGTCTAAGTAATAGTTTTTTTAGAGACGGTACTGCTTTGGGTTTTGTTTTGTTGTGATTGTGCAGGTTTGGATTGTACTACCCGTACTCAATCTCCATTCGGGTGATTTCGGAGTTGCCATATTGATATAACCCAAGTAGACTAGGCAACGATCGCGAAGGAAATGCTATACGATTGTTCGTTGGATTCAAGAATTGTACAGCTAGCGCTGACTTTTGTCCTAACCAGCTAAGTCTTTTTCAACTCTCTCTGTATTTTACTTTTTTCTTATTTATTTTTAGTTTCCGTCTCTACATTGGGGACAATGCAAATCTCAAGTGTGGGGATGGGTAACATTTTTTTAGCTTAGTTTGAGTCATAAAAAAAATACAAAAAAATAAAAAATTCAAAATCCAAAATCCAAAATTTTTTTTTGAAAAAATAGAAAATGTTACTGAAAATAATTTTTGCAAATAAATGAAAAATGATAGAAAATTTGGGATTGCTCGGTTTTCAAAATATTATATAAATATAAGAGAAAAAAGGCGAAAGACGTATTTTTCGGGATGTACTGATAGGCCTAGCCGGTTTAGAAGGTTCCCTAGATTGTTAAAGAATATCTTAAATGTGAAATAATTAAGTCTTGTGGGTTCTCATCTTAGGGGATATAGAAAAAAGAAAACCGTTGAGGGTATAAAAGGAACCATTATAAGTAAATAACCTATAAGTATTTTAAATTAAATTGGCACACCTTATCCTTTTTATGAGAATAAATCCGGATTCTGCTGGTGCCTAAAAAAAAATTCCATCATCCATCTATATGAGCTATTATAATAATATGAACTGAAGCCTATGGTATTAACCACTAGGATGGTGACTCGGGTGGGGTATACCCGCTAGATGAAAGTTAAAAAAAATATGAGACTTATGGTATTTCCCACTGGGATAGCGACTTGGTGATAATGCCCTCTGAGTTTATCATGAAAAAAATGTTAAAGCTCATCATCATCCATCATTCCATCCAAAATTTAATTTAAAAATACATAAGGGTTATTTATATAAGATGGTAGATTTTTAAACTTTTCCTTATAAGCTTGAGAAGGGAGTAGGTGGATCTGTGGATTCCGAAGTGTGAGACCTTTTAGATGAAATAACTTGAACCTAATAATTACATTAAAGGGGCTTGATGAGTCGGTGGTTGGGTTTAAGCGGAAAATTATACCGGTAATCGTGGTTAAACGTTTGGAGTCTTTTAAATAAGAAATCTAAAGTTTTTGAAACCATCTATCTTAATTATGATTCCATTGCATAAGTCTTTTTCGGGGACGAAAAAAAAATTAATTGTGGGGATATTTGATGTGTGATAAAATATGAGTGTGCCTATTGGCACACTAAAGTGACTATTGGCACACCAAACCCTAGCAAAATTAGGGTTTATCTACGCAGCGTATTGGTCAATACGCAGCGTATAGGGTGCGTAGATAAACCATGGATCTCAGTGCCTAATAACCAATCATTGCACAGAAAACAAGGTTTATATACGCTGCATATAGCTCTCTACGCAGCGTATATAAACCATTAGACTTTTTTGGGTCATTTTGGTAGGTTTGAGGGATCATTTTTTCACAAAGTTTATATCCGCTGCGTAGTGATCTATAAGGAGCGTATATAAAGGTCTGAAAATGTCATTTATACCCTTGTGTTGAGGCTATACGAAGCCAAATACAATGGTAGTTGTGTCATTTTTGTCTTATACGCTTCGTAGTGATCTATAACGAGCGTATATAAAGCTCCATTTTTGTATTTTTTTTTGTGTATTCCTTTGTTTATTTATAAAAAAAAGGAAAATAACACCCGATACCATACTATACGATATGATATAACACCCGTATAGGCCTATAGGTGTGATTTAGGTCCCGTATTGACCTCGTATAAGCCTATAAGTGTGATATCGTATCGTATAGGTGTAGTATAGGTCACGTATTGACCTCGTATAAGACTATAAGTGTGATATCGTATCGTATCGTATAGCATAGTATATGTCCCGTATTGACCTCGTGTAAGCCTATAAGTGTGATATCGTATCGTATAGCATAGTATATGTCCCGTGTTGACCTCGTATAAGCCTATAAGTGTGATATCGTATCGTATAGCGTAGTATATGTCCCGTATAGGCCTATAAGTGTGATATCGTATCGTATAGATGTAGTATAGGTCACGTATTGACCCCGTGTAAGCCTATAAGTGTGATATCGTATCGTATAACGTAGTATAGGTCCCGTATAAGGCTATAAGTGTGACCTCGTATCGTATAGCGTAGTATATGTCCCGTATAGGACATATACTATCGTATCGTATAGTATGGTATCGGGTGTTAATTTCCTTTTTTTATAAATAAACAAAGGAATACACAAAAAAAATGGAGCTTTATATACGCTGCGTATAGATCCCTACGCAGCGTATGAGACAAAAATGACACAACTACCCTTGTATTTGGCTTCGTATAGCCTTAACACAAGGGTATAAAGGACATTTTCTGACATTTATATACGCTGCTTATAGGTCTATACTCAGCGTATATAAAGGGTGGTAAAATTATTTTTAACCCCAAACCTGTGGTAAAATTATCTTTTTAACCCTTATAGTGTATATACGCTGCGTAGTGATCTATAAGGAGCGTATATAAAGGTCTGAAAATGTCATTTATACCCTTGTGTTGAGGCTATACGAAGCCAAATACAAGGGTAGTTGTGTCATTTTTGTCTTATACGCTGCGTAGTGATCTATAAGGAGCGTATATAAAGCTCTATTTTTGTATTTTTTGTGTATTCTTTTGTTTATTTATCAAAAAAGGAAAATAACACCCGATACGATACTATACGATACGATATAACACCCGTATAGGCCTATAGGTGTGATTTGGGTCCCGTATTGACCTCGTATAAGCCTATAAGTGTGATATCGTATCGTATAGGTGTAGTATAGGTCACGTATTGACCTCGTATAAGACTATAAGTGTGATATCGTATCGTATAGCACAGTATATGTCCCGTATTGACCTCGTATAAGACTATAAGTGTGATATCGTATCGTATAGCATAGTATATGTCCTGTATTGACCTCGTATAAGCCTATAAGTGTGATATCGTATCGTATAGTAGGCCTATACGGGACATATATACACATATAGGCCTATACGGGTGTTATATCGTATCGTATAGTAGCGTATCGTGTTGCATCGTATAGTGTAGTGTAGTAGCGTATCGTGTTGCATCGTATCGTATAATATATTTGTATTATTTACCAATAATATTGTTTTTTTTATAAATAATTTTCTTTTTTAATTTTTATAATTCATAATAGTTGTATTATTTTTAATTTTTATAATTTATATTTGTATTATTTACCAATAATATTGTTTTTTATAAATAATTTTCTGTTTTAATTTTTATAATTCATAATAGTTGTATTATTTTTAATTTTTATAATTTATATTTGTATTATTTACCAATAATATTGTTTTTTTATGAATAACTTTCTTTTTTTTTTATAAATAAACAAAGGAATACATAAAAAAAATACGAAAATTGAGCTTATATACGCTGTGTATTGGTCCCTACGCAGCGTATATAAACCCTTGTTTTCTGTGCAATGATTGCTGATAAGGCTCTGAAATATATGGTTTATATACGCTGAGTATAGGTCTATACGCAGCATATAGGGTTAACCCTATACGCTACGTATAAGCGTATATGGTTAACCCTATACGCTGCGTATAGACCTATACGCAGCGTAGGTAAACCCTAAGTGTGCAGATAGGCAAACTGGGTGTGCAGATAGTTAGGGCCTAAAATATACATATTTGTCACGTGTAAAATGTATAATTATTGTATAGTTTTTATTTGTTTTTAATTAGTTTTAGTATTATATTATATTATTTTGTGTTGGGCTACGTCATGGTGCAAATGGAGCGAAAAAAGAGTAATATAATTAAATAACCTGCTAGTTGAGTAGACTAGGGCCCCAATGACCGAAGGAAATTTACCACTATTTTCTGAGAGTGCCAAGACCACTATCTCTATTTTATAAGATAGATGTTCTGCGATACATATAATAATTATTGGAGTACATATTATATTATTTATGAAATGATATTATATTGAAAACGAAAAAAGCTGCTACATATATATGTTTGTTTTGAAGGCAGTTGACAAAAAAGAAAGAAAAAGAGAAAGAGATACTAAGAATTGGCAGTTGGGCGATATTATCAGAGGAAAGGAAAGAATAAAAGGCTTTTGCCTTTTTATATTTATTGTATGCCATATTCTTGGACTTCAAAAAAAAAAGTAGTGGGCCGCACATGAGAACAACTCCAGCCATGCATAAATCTCGAACATCAAATGGGGAAAATTGGTTTTGCTAATGGGCCTTGGATATTAAAAAAAACCTAATGGAATATTAGAGGGGAGCCGCACATCAGAGTGGAGACGAACAGAACAGTTGAAGGACTGTTTCAGCGGCTGCCATTCGAAGAGAAGGGATCAAGAGTGCGATTTTAAGAGGAAGAAGGGATTTTGATTCAAGAACGAAGCCAGGTTCAAAGGATTAAAGATTTGAGACATCGTTAATCTTTATTTTTCGGTTCTTTTTCATTTAATCTTGTTTCATTCATGATTCTTGCTACTAAATATTATTGTTTTGATAACTCGAACATGATTTTTGGCTAGTTTTATCATTCCACCTAGGTATTGATGAACTTTGAATTTTTGTTTTGACTTTTATTTGATGTTTATCGACTACGACGCGTTTTGATTTAAAATAATTTTTATTTGTTGCTGAATATGAATATGTGTGCTAGTTCTTGGTTGTGATTATTGTTTGGTTATTGATTTTTGATGTGTTTAGAAAGAAGAAATTCACCCTAGACACATTCTAGTCACTTAGAGGTCGTTTATTCCGTGTTCTCGATCTAGAGTTTGGTTTTAGAAATAATCAAAGGTGACCAAGTTAATTAGATCAGCTAGGTTAAAGTGTGCATCCAATCTTGATGATTAGAAATATGATTTGGGATTGCTAGGTCTGTTCTAGGCGTTGTTTGATAGTTTGAACACTCGATAGCTCGGGGTTCTTCTATTTATTCGCGTTTAGTTGCTCCTAGATATTCGGTGTATCAAATTGAGGTTAGCTTCACATCTAAAAGATTGTTAGGGTGGTTCTCTTCTAATTCTAGTAGTTGTGGGATTTGGTGTCGATAGGTCGAGTCGGTCCATCTTAGCACTTCATTATGTGTTCTGATTGTTCTTCATAGTCGGTTTCTAGGAACTGGAGAGTGGGGGTCCTGCTCTGAGCTGACTAGTTACGATAGGACTTAATTATCCTTAGCAGGAAGTTGGTCGGATTAGATATCGGATCTTTAGTCGATTGTCAAAGTCATAAGTCATTACATGTTCTAATGGATTCATTGCCTAGGTGGTTTCTCTTTCTGATTGATCTCAAACTCGTGTTCCTAGTCGTTTGGTTATCTTTGTTTGTCTTATTTAGTTTAATTTAGATATTTGTTAATTAAAAACCCCCCAAACAACAAAACAGTTAAGTACAGTTAGGTTAGAGTCAGTCTAGTCAGAGTCTAGTAACCGTAGTCAGTAGAGTCTCATGGGTTCGATACTCGGACTTACTTAGGCTATACTACATTGACCGGTACACTTGTCGGTTGTGTGGTCTAGGTTTAGAGAGTCTTAGTTATAAATTTAAAACTTAGCGTGTCTAGTTTAGGTTAAATTAGGTAGTTTTAATTGACCACTTTTAGCACATCATTAACCTTAAGATAGGAGAAAGTAAAAACGATCCCTATCTCTCCCCCGAATGCCCTCAACCATTTCTTTTAGATGACATAATTTTCGAAGATTTATTTCAGCTCAAAGAAATAATTCTCCAAATATTAAAAGAGCTTGAGATGGAAACAAGCAATTCCCCACAAGACGACAAGCGAGGAAAATTATTGGGGACGCATTCAAATTCTAACAACATCGTCGATACCGAAAGCACCTCTAACTCTTGTGAGGACATGAGCGATAGTTGTCCCTGTGTCGATTGTGCCGTGAAGGACTTTCCATCGGTCTACGCCGATGCGTTCATAGACCTGAGTGATTCGACATATACCTTCTTTAACGAGAGCTCGGATAAGGGGAATAAAGGTCGGTTTTGCCCACCGGTATTTAGCTTAGGTTTTACCCTTTCCGATAACCTCTTGCGTTCTTGTTTAAATCAAGAGCAATTAAGGTACCTTAGGCACTTCGATATTGTTCCCTCCAGTAAGGAACCACCCGATCCGGATAAATTCTTAAAAATAAGACAAAATTTCATAAAACCCTCCAGCCACGGGGCCGTGTCCATGTCAACACGCCCCGTGCCCACCTAAAATTTGACCACGGGGTCGTGTCCAGGCCAACACGCCCCGTGTCCAGAATACGGACAAAATGTGTGAGAGTAATGTCTGACCACGGGGCCGTGTCCAGCCGACACGGGGCCGTTGTTAGCGTGCTGTCGTTTTCTATAAAGTTAGCATGATTCCTGCACATTTGGACCGATTTCAAAGACCAAAATCTCCTGGGATCTTCATAAGGTATATTCCAAAGAAGTTTCTCAACAACCACCTTTTCGTTACTACTTTTGTCTCTTGCCTTCTTCTCTAAAAACTCCTCAAACCTCCATTAAAGCTTGAAACTTCCATGTCTTCAAGCTTTATTGTGACATTTCCTAGGTTTTTAACCAAGGAATCTTATCAAAAATAAGTTTTATAACACTGTTTTAAGTTATTTATGCTCAGAAATGTCTCAAAAGTCAGAAAAATAATTTAAAGCACTAAGATTCCTTGTTTCAAAAATCTGCAGAATGGTGGCCACGAGGCCGTGCTCAACGAACACGGAGCCGTGACTGGAGTTACTGTTTCATTACTTTGAACTTTTTGACTTGTTTTCTTAGAATGTCGAGCCGAAACAGCGGAACATCCTCAGCTCACTCAAGAAACGATCGAAGGGGAAGAAGAACATCGGTGGAAGACTCATTCATCAACTATGTGTATGCCTTGAGAGAAGCCATTGATGAGATGAAATCAGTGGAAGAAGCCTTAATTGACCGTATTAACCATTTGTCGGTGGGGTTAGAGGGTTGCCTTCAAGAAGTCAACCTTTTGCACCAAAGGTTGAATATTTTTGCTTCACCTCCTATGGTGCCAATCGTCACACAAATAGGGTGGAATATCATGCCGAAAGTCATTATTCCAACCGGATGGAATGTCATGCATCCGGAACCTCCTCTAGACATACTACACGGGGTTCCGGTAGCCGTTGCGCCTCCTCCACAAGACATTGTGGAGAATGAGCCCGCCTTCTTTCTCCCTAGGGAGATAGAGGAATGGCTCAATGACATTTGAAAGACATCCTCCGGTTCCGAGTTCTACAAAGCCCTCAAGTACCGGAAAGTCATTTCCAGGTTTTTGTCATTCTTAAAACATTTAGGGTAGAACTCCTTAGTGATCTTCAGCATTTTATGACCTATCTATCTTAGGACCTTTATAGTTTTTCATTTTTAGCAACTTTATTTTTAATTTCTAGGAACTTTGTATCTCGCACTTTTTAATGAATGCTGGTTTAAAATTATTGAATGGTGTTTGGATGATGTTGTAATGGTTGAATACACTCGAAAAGGTGGAGGTTACGAAGGGAACGTTAAAACCACACCCCGTGCACAAAAACAGAGCCTCCCGACAATTTTCCAGCATTACAGCAAGTTCAGCACGGGGCCGTGCTCAACCCAACACGCCCCGTGCCCAGGCTCTGCAGAAATTTGCCTAGTTCAGGTAACTGGACACCGGGTCGTGCTCACTGAACACACACCGTCCCAGCCTTCTGTTAAATTTTGTTACTGGCGATCTGACCACGGGGCCGTGCCCGGACCAATACGGGGCCGTGGCTAGACGCCCAGTAACACAAAAAAAAATTCAACACCTTTTTACACATTCAATCAACCTAAAAAACTTATTTTTGGGACACATTGAGGACAATCTGTAATTTAAGTGTGGGGGGATGCTAAAACCTTGAATTTTGCAAGTCCTAATAACAAGCCTTACAGAAAACTCTATTGGAACCGCTAATCACCCCAAATTTTTTTTTCAAAAATTTTCATTTTTTTTACTTGTCTTGGTTTACTTTGGGAATAACAAGTTCTAAAAAGGTTATATTTTTACAAATTTACAACCGATAACGTCGTGATAAAAGAACCAACATAAGAAAATTATGAAAATGTGTGACAAGGCTAATTTAAATTTGATTATACTTGATCACATTATAAACTCATTCCCACAACAAGTGATTTTTGGGCCTTTATTGAGCATACAAGCATATATCTTTAAACTAAATGCTCATTTTTCGTTTCTTGTGTGAATAGCCGCTTAGTTCTTACAACTCTAGAACTTGCCACGACGATACATTCCCGGTCCTTACCAACTTAAACCCAAGTAAGTAAATGATGGAGGCATTAGGACTAACCCATTTTCCTTTCAACACCATTATTTTCATTTTTTTACCACATACCTAAAATCCCCCTAGTTAACTCCTTTGAGCCTAAACCTTTTCATTTCTAAACCCACAAAACAAACACCCTTTACCCACCGAAACCTTTTTTTTCAACCCCTTTATTTTAGTAAAAAGCTCGGTTATCTTATGACATTTCTTTATCAAAAAAAAAATTGAAGTCTAGAAATAAAAAAACAAGTTCCTCAAAGAAACTTTGTTTGAAGATGCTTAGTTTGAATAAAAGTTAGAAAAACAAAAAGTTTTACGACGACCGAAGCTTTTACGCTTTTAGCCCTTTTTACTAATCACTAACCAAAACCACATACCCTTGGCCCAAGCCTAACCGTTTCCCAAAGTCCTCTTGATATTTACAAATGTTTATAGTTAAAAAGGAGGAGGTTTGATTGCTTGGCAAACATATTGTAGAAGGAAGTTCCATGCCGGTCTCGAGTGTTTCACCAAAATACACCTTCGGCCGAGTGTTGAGTGATCTCCCATGAGGTATGTGAACTTGTATATAAATGGAATTTTAAAAAGGTATGTTATGCCCAAATAAGTAATTTTTCTTAGGAAACATTCTAAAAAAATTATAACAAATAGGATTGGAAATAGAATAAAAATAAAACCTAATAAAGATTTTGGATTCCCGACACTTAAGACAAGCCCAAAACTTCTCCTCTACCTATTCCATTTGGGTGTGAAAGCCACATATTAAAGAGTTTTGCTTGAGGACAAGCAAAGATTCAAGTGTGGGGGTATTTGATGTGTGCAAAATGTAACATACAAATTACATCAAATAAGGCATAAAACTAACCCATTTTTAGTACTAATGTTGGAAAAAGTGTGTTTTTGTCTTCCTTTTGAATTTACAGGACCAAATGAGCTTAAACGAGCAAAAGGAACAAATATACAGCCAAAACCAACATAAATACAAAGAAAAGGAATAAACGTGTAAGTCCCGTAAACCGGATCTTTCAATGATATCAAACAATCACCAAGTTTGTGCGGAATCCAAACTTGGTGAGATTCAAGAATAAACACGAAAATCAGAAAATAGGAAGAACAAGAGCAATACCGAATCACCTTTAATACTTGTACACGATTCTATTACTATGAATTAGCAAAACCGTCTAGTACAAGTACTCACAACCAAATCGCCTCCCATTCTTTGTTTCTCTGGAATATTTATGTAACATGGAGGTTCAAACCCTAAAACAAGTTGAAAACTTGTTTATATACTAACTCAAGCCCATTACCCTACATGGGCTCCCCTTGGGCCTGCTTGGCCCACATGGCCTAAAGCTTGGCCCAAGGGACCAATAAAGGTCCAAAACCTAATATAATCTAACACGGTAAGGCCCAGTTCGTAACCATAGCCCATTGTATTAATTTGATGCGTCAGTCTCACACTTTAGGGCCTAACAGTAATATATTTTTATTGATATTTTAAGCCCATTTTACACATTAGTCAAGTTTTAAATTTATAAAACACGATATTCTACTAACACTAAACAAACACTTGGGCAAGTGCACCCATCGTGAGCGTAGTATAGCATTGGTAAGATACCGATGTCGTCCAAGGACACAAGAGCTTTTAGTACCGGTTTATCCTCAACGTCTAATCAATCTAAATTTTGGAGAAAAAGTTTAAACATGAAAATAAAAACTAAAAATGTAGAAATAAAAATAAAATAAAAACAGATAGACAAGATGAATCACTTGGATCCGACTCTCCTTTTAAGTATCCTTTGATGATTTTCGCACTTTCGGAATTTTTAAGAGATTATCTTAGTTATAGTAGTAGGGCCCCTCTTTTGAAGGTGATGTTATCCTCAACCCAGTGGTTTGAGTCAGCAATGATACAATCCCAAAGGGTTGGAATATTGAAAGATAATTAATTAAGTTATTAATGCGAAAAGTGGTAGGCCCCTCTTTTGAAGGTGATGTTACCATCGGCTAAATGGTTTGAGTCAGCAGGGATGCAATCCCAAGAAGCTTGTTTAAGTATTAATAGTAGTTTACATATGAGGGGGTCAAGCCATTCGCACCCCCGCCATCGAATACCAGTGGGTATTGAAGGAGGTCCTAGTAAGCTTGAACAAGGTCCTTGCAAAATCTATACACTGAACAAGGCAAGAACCTTACTAAACCATTCCCTTAACCCCCGACTAGGTAGCCAACATATCTCTATATAGACCATAGAGATATGAATGGTGTAATTCTTTTACTTTATATAGACAGTAAATTAACGCCAAGACACCACAGACAAATGATAAAGAAAATTCACCTTCAACATAAGAAACTAGTTATTAAAGTCATTAATACAAAACCAAATAAAAAGTTCAAAAGATTAAAAATCAAAAGTAATACATAAAAGAATTGTCTTCACCAAGTGATGTAAGAGGCTTAGCCAAACATGGCCTTTGATTGGGAAGAACTCTTACTATCAATCTTGGATCCCGAGACTACTACACACTCTAAAGGTGGATGATGGTTGATGGTGGTGGGTGTTGGTGGTGGAGTGGTGGCAAAGTGGGAGAGTAGTGGTTTGCCAAGGGATGCCTTTGAAGTGAGTTAAGCACCCCTATTTATAGCCTGAATAGAACCCCGGCCATGTCCCCTTGTCCAGCGGGCACGCCCCCGTGGCCATCCTTTTCTCTTCCTTCATTAAATACATTTGTCAGCATTGGGCTCCACACGGCCCCTATTCAGTGGACACAGCCCCGTGGGCAGAAGCGTATCTGTACTACCAAGATTTTGTAGATCCAGCGTATCTTAGCGTTGACCACGCCCCGTGCTGAGCTGGGCACGCCCCCATGGTGGGTGTAGAAGCTTCCACAGCTTTATCGTTTCTGCGGGCTGCTGACCACGCCCCCGTGTCAAGTGGGCACGGCCCCGTGGTTAGTCTTCTGTTTCTAGTTTTTTCTTTTGGGGATGCTGCCGAGGGGTCGGGCATGTCAGGTTTATTCATTTTCTTTGTATGTATGTTGGTTTTGGCTGTATATTTGTTCCTTTTGCTCATTTAAGCTCATTTGATCCTGTAAAATCAAAAGGAAGACAAAAACACGCTTTTTCCAACATTAGTACTAAAAAGGGGTTAGTTTTATGCCTTATTTGATGTAATTTATATGTTACATTTTGCACACATCAATGAGCTTGAACTTTGTGAGGTTCATTGTAAACGATCTTGTTGAAGAATAAGCATTCTATGTCTTTCTTTGAACAGTTGACCAGCCACATAGGATCTAACACATGAATGTGCCTCCAGTCACCTGTCTTTGCATCCAATAGCATGATCATGGCTTCACAAGTACTAGGATTGAAGATCCAACCTTTAAAGTCTTAGTAAAAGTCTTCTTCCATTTCGCGTAAAGGCATGTTCTTCAAACACCTTGGTCGTCTGATTTGAAGTGTGATGTCTTTCTCGCCAGTGTTAGGATCAATCTTCACAATCTGCTTCGGTTGGTGTGGTTTCCAATCAGGAAAGTTTAACTTTGCTTGCTTCTTTATGTAATCCCACAACCTCTGCTCATGACATTTAATCTCAGACCCGTAATAATACTGCTTGATATTCTTTGTCTTCACCAATTTCTCTATCCCACCAAGGTAAAGTCTTTACGTCTGATAGGAATTCAAAGTACTGTACCCCAAACTCTCTCTTGATTGCATACACTTTCAGATCTTCTATAGATCCCCACAATAGAATATCACCAAGAGACTTATCTGGATGTCTCGTGAAGAACTGTAACGGCCTTTTGAACTGCCTCTCCTCAGGAATCACCTTAAACCATCTCTTTCTTTCTTCTAAAAGATCTTCTTTAGACACAGTTTCTGGAACACCTTCGGTAGCAATCTTTTCAACTACTTTCCTCCTAATTTCATCTTCGTTATGTGACCAAAATAGTTCATCAAAGGTAGGGAAATCATCATCTCAACCAGAATAGTGAAACGGAGTGTCCTGGTCAGAATATGATCCCACCTCAATGATTACATCATTAAAGTTATCAGCTTCGTTCACAAACTTGAAAGTATACTCCCGTTCTGGAGTTGGAGGAATCTCTTTCCTCAATATCAAACTTAAATTTGTCTTCTTCCATATCCAACCTGTCTAACATGGACTCCCTAGTCCAGTTTTCTACCAACTCCCCCTCTTCCTCTGTATGATTTAAGTAAATAACTTTAGGAAGATTAAGGAATACCTCATGAATATCAGCATGTTTGGTTCCAAACGAAGACTCCCCCTGATGTTGATCTTCTCGTAGCTCATTCAGCTCATCGTTTAAGAAATCTTCAATAGTACTTGGACCTGATGGCTTTGTTATCAATAAACCACTAGCATCGTCTCGATCATCATCATCATCACCCTTTTCATCCTTATCATCTTTGTTATCTTTGTCGTCTTTATCATCTTTGTCTTCATCATCTTCATTTCCAAACATTTCTTTCAACTCTTCATCGTCGTCATCAACTTTGTACTTATTCAACTTCTCCTTCAATCGACGACATTCAACTTCGATTCTTCTAAGACTAGCAAATTCACTATGAATCACATCCTTCACTTCTCCAACAGGAATAATAGCAAGGTTTACTTCAATATTTGCCTCATTCACTTCAACCTCTGCATCCTTCATCTCTACATCACCGGTATTAGCTTCAACGTTAGAAACATTTACCTCTGCATCTGCTTGTGATGGTTCTGGTTGACTGGTCGACCCCAGAATTTCTTCAGTATCGATCACAAGACCCTTTCTTTTATCTTTAAGTGCTTCAGTAGCTTCTTCAGTAATTCTTTTCTCTTTTTCCATCCTCCGTGTAACGCCCAGCGTCCCTAAACTTTAGACCTTTATCAAGATTAGTCCCTGAAGTTTGAATTAAGTCAGTTTTAGTCCCCAAACTATATGTGGAATGTCTAATCTGGAAATGCCTAATTCTATAAGATTTGAATGCCTAATTCTATATGGTTTGAATGTCTAAATCTATACGCTTGGAATGCCTAACCCTATATTTGGAATGACTAAATCTATGTTGGAATGTCTAAGTCTATGTTGGAATGTCTAAGACTATTTGGTGCTTGACTCTTGAGACTCGTGAAACTCGATTCTTGGTTTAACGAGAGACTAGAGCCTTGTCACTGGCGGAATCTATTAATCTTTGAAACTCTTGGCGTTTATGACGTAATCTAGTAATATGATACTTTTAGCAAACTATACGCAACACAACGCTTAATCTAACTCGCAAAACGAATCCAGGACGGGAATGCGGAAAAGATGTATTTGACCGAGTGATAATCCGACCGGATGACCACCCGATCGGATAGCCACCCGATCGGATGACCACCCGATCGGATGGTCACTCGATCGGACCACCATCCGATCCGTGCACAACGCCCCTCTTCACACACTCTGACACTATAAATAGGCCTGTCACATCACTTTATTCCCTTATGTGACAGCCCTGCTCGACCAGACGCACGCACACTGCATTTCTACTTTTTCTCGTCGATTTCGTTTTAAGCTAGATCCTTGTACTTTCTTGATCTACACTTGTCACCGCCCCAGCCTCGGTTTAACCCGGTCAGGAGCCGCGGGACAGGAACCCGTGGTATTTATTAATTGATGCGACAGCGGAAGATTTATCAGGATCTTTTAAAACTTGAAAATGCCCGATTATTTTATTCCATAAATCGGGATAAACCCCGTGATTTACAATAGAGGAATTTTACTAGGAAATTCCCTGATTTATAAAACATGTTTATTTATTTTAACTGAGCCACCTCTTCAAGCTTGTTAGTGCTCCGTAGCACGTTTTCCTTGATTTACAGCAGGTCGCCTGAAACATGTTTTAAAAATATTTTATCAGCGGGGAAATACTGGCGAGTCATTCAAGTATGTAAAATGACACATTAGTTATTAATTACATCATAAGAGCGATTACAATGGCTTCTATCTTATTTTTATCTAGCGCCGTGTCAACTGGTGACGATGGTCATACCAATATTGGGTCTTTCCCCAAGTAGTGACGATTATCACTGTTAGGATTTATTAGCCTAACCGTGAGAAATTAGTAATGTGCACAATACCCCAATTAGCCAG
>JARYGA010051727.1:0-29435 GCA_030545235.1 Helianthus tuberosus | reverse complement strand
AAATAACTTGGGCCATATATTTAATGGTTAAAAACATTTGTTTGGGCCATATTTAAACTAAAAAAGAGTGGGCCGACTAGAAACGATTTGGCCGACTTGGGCCGATTTGGGCCGCCTTGCACCGACTAGGACCGACTTGGACCGACTACCGACTAATGGCCCGACTAGCTCAAAATTAATCAGCTAACGCCCGACTAGCGCCTAGGCGCCGATTAATACCGATTTTTACCACACTTATGATATATATAGGATAAGGATCATGTGAGAAGTAGTAGGCTAATTGAGAAGCTTGAGAAACATTCTGGATCTCACATTTTCCCTAAGCAAAAAAAATGCAAAAAAAAATGTAAAAAAATGCAAATTTTTTTTATTGGAAAAATCGAAGGTTTTTCTTTAAGGTTTTAATTTTTATTTTTTTTTTTAATTTTTTTCTGGGGATTTTATACACATGTGTATATTGTTAATCTTTTAACTATACATATGTGTATATTGTCAAATATACATATATGTATATACATGTTTAAAATTGAAAAATAAGTGTTATTTAGGGTTTAGCATTAGTATTTAGGGGTTTAGCATTAGGGTTTAGGGTTTAGCTTTAGGGTTTAGGGTTTAGCATTAGTATTTAGGGTTTAGCTTTTGGGCTTAGCATTAGGGGTTAGCTTTAACTTTTGGGTTTAGCTTTAGCTTTAGGGTTTAGCATTAAGGGTTTAGTTTTAGGGTTTAGCTTTAGCTTTAGGGTTTAGAATTAGGGTTTAGCTTTAGGGTTTAGGGTTTAGCATTAAGGTTTAGCTTTAGTGTTTAGGGTTTATAACACATATTTTTCAATTTTAAACATGTATATACATATATGTATAATTGAAAATATACATATATGTATAGTTAAAAGATTAACAATATACACATGTGTATAGATCACAAAAAAAAATTAAAACCTTAAAGAAAAAGCACCGATTTTTCCAAGAAAAAAAAATGCATTTCTTTCAGCTTTTTTTTTTTTTTTTTCATTTTTTGCTTAGAGAAAATGTGTGGTTCAGATTGCTTCTCAAGTTTCTCCAATAGGGTGGACTTCTCTTAGGATCTCTACCCTATATATATATATAGGGGAAGGTTCATTTGAGAAGAAAATTTAATTGGGAAGAAAAAAAAAAGAGTAATTTTGTAAAACATTAAATAGTTTTAACTTATCACATTTATTATCATTTTTTACTAATTAATTAGTCATAAAGACTAGTATCCTCCACACTAATTTTTTTTTGCCTACACACATCAAAAGTTATCTTACATATTTCGAAATGCATCATACACGTTGAAATTTATCTTACACAACTCGTAAGTTATCCTACACAACTCGTAATTTATCCTACACTTTAAATTATTTTATTTTATTTTTTGAAAAAAATATATATTTTGAAGATAAGTTACAAAAAATTTAATGTAGTTAGCTATTAAAGAGGAAGACCACAAATTAATGACCTATGTAGATTTACCAATGTACCCTTATAGTAACATTAAATACTTATATTAAATGAAGTAAAATAAAACATTCTTATTGGTTGAAATTTCTTCTGTTTTCTTCCTATAAAAAAATTCTTATCATTTGAACTATCCACAATATATATATATAGGGGAAGGTTCTATGCAGAACACTAAATATTGCGAGAACACGCAGAACAAAATAAATTACTAATTTTTTCAATCCTAAAAACGTCAAAAGTAAATGAAAATGTTACAAATGTAAGATTTATTGTTTCTCACACTAGAATTTGAAATAAAATATGGAAAATTTTCAGTTTTTATATAACCTACACATAGGTGGGTTATGTGTAGGTTAAATTACCTACATGTATGTAGGCTATGTGTAGGTAAAAATATATGGTTTTTTTATGTATATGTAATGCACATAAGAATGTAAGAAATATAAAATTTGAAGAAATATCAGCCATAAATCCCAAAATTTAGTGATTTAGAGTTGTTATTTTTGTTCTCGCAATATTTAGTGTTCTGTAATGATCCTCATCCTATATATATATATATATATATATATATATAGTTGTGTTTATTCAAATTTCTACGTTATAAAAGAAAGAGTATTCATAAAAGAAGAGTAAAATACCAAAATGGTCCATGAGTTTAGGCTATTTTTGCTAATTCAGTCCAAAAATAAAACTTTTTGTATTGGGTCCTTGAGATTTCATTTTTGTTGTCGTTTTCATCAAATTGGCAAACTAAGTTAGAATTTTGTAAACTTCTCCCATTTTTTGTCATTTTCCTCATTTAATTAAAATATATTATGACATAAAATGACGATTATACTCTTCATTTAAATGAGGAAAAAAGACAAAAAGGGGAGAAATTAACAGAAAATTCTAACCCGGTTTGTCAATTGGATGAAAATGAAAACAAAATGAATCCTCATGGACCCAGATTCAAAAGGTTTCATTTTGTAAGTGAATTGGAAAATGTGGCCTAAACTCAGGGACCATTTTAGCATTTTACTCTATAAAAACTATAACTAGGTTTATTCAACTAATTAAAACTATTAATCATAATCCATATGTTTTTTAACTTTCTTTTAGGCCATACGTAGCGTTCTAGGACACGTTTACATAACTGGTTCGTATCATAGGGATGGGTACCCTTAAACCGTCATCATTTAGGCTAACCACTTGAAGCGGCAAACCGGATCGATAGTTTGATTTGCCAAATCTATTTACTTTTTGTTTCAAAATATCATTAGTGATTTATTTCCTACTTTGGTCATTGTATTTTGTTAACACTATAAATCTACACTAGAAAATATAGTTGTTTCATATAATAAATAGTAATAAGACCCGCGCGCGATGCGGCGCGGGTACATTGCAAACATCGAACGGATTAGTCAAAGCGTTATGTGATGCGCTAACCTTATGAAAACACGCGTTTCGACGTATCCGGTTGAACTCAACGTAACATATAGATGCATTGCGATTGGATCAAAACATAACGCAAATCGAATTTATACCTTACAATCATAATGTATTATATGTGACCCGACTAAATTGAATTTATACTGTCAAGTCAAAAACTCTCGAGGGGTCAAAGTGACATTTTACAAAGTTCATAAAAAGTTATGGATTAAAAATTACATTTCTTAAACTTAAGGGCTAAGACTAAGAGGGAGTAAGAATGAGATTTGACAAAGTTGGGGGTTAAAAAGAAACTTTAACCATAAAGCATAGTACCACAAAATCAAATGGCAAAAATGCAAACAACTTGTTTTTTGTCGGTGGCATTGGCCACCGACTTTCTACTTTAAGAGTATGTAGAATGTTATGATGTTATGTATTAGTTATATATTACTTATGAGGTCATTTGTTTTATTAACCGGTTCAAAGAGTGGATCATTAAGATGACCGGTTTGATTAATTCCATGTTAAAAAAATCTTAGGTCTTCGAGACCTCAAAGTAGGTAAAATTAATTTTGGCCTGGGACCAATTAAGGTTTTTAATAATTATTTATTAAAAAATTACGGGTCAATTTGAATATAATGGTGGCTAATTAATGGGCTTTAGAAGTAAACAACGGGCCACCTTAAATAGTGTTGTAATACACATGGAGGGTGGAGATATAATAGGAAGTTTATTTCGCTAGGAAGCATAGGAAGTAATCATAACCGTCCAATTGCACAATCTACGGTCTAGATCAAAATCAAATTAAAAACTGTCATTTAAACACGCACTCCGGGCTCTCAAGGGTATTATCATCAAAATCCAAAATAACCGCCGTTGAATATACACAGAAACGCTTCGAAAAAAACTGCATTACGTTTTACACTTCCATTGAACGATCACACACATACAGAAATTTGAGAAAATCATACTCCATTGAAGTTTATGGCGTCGTCGAGAGATAATTTGAAGGTTTACATTCGAGTTACTCAAAATAAATCCGTCTCTGAAAACCCTAAATCATCAAAGAAGCCAAAAACATCATCAGCTGAAGAGAACATAGAACAACAAGTAAATATTAGCCGAAAATCAATAATGAAACAACAAAGTAGTAGAAAAAGCAAAGAGATTTCAGACAATGGTAATTTTATGTATTTTTTCTTTTTAACTGAATTCAAGTTACGTTTTATAAAGTGCAATAGACCTAATATATCATATCCCTTCCCTAAAATTGTTAATGAGTGATATCTTATCCCTATGTTAACATTTTTGTTATTAGAGACTACATTGTGTTTTATGTTAAAACTATGACCTAGGGCTAGGGTGCTAATGCTTTTAATGAGATTTATATATTGTGAACTAATGCGTTTTATCTTAATAAATTTGAAGAAACAAAGAGATTATTATTATGATAATTGTAATCGAATTTATGATATAGTATCTGTATGAATCATTGCGTTTTATCTTTGAATTTGCTGAGAAACATGTGTTGTTTACTATTGCGTTTTATCATAATACTATCAAATGCTTTTTTTTACTTGACTAATGCGTTTTATATTAAAATATCATAAAAATAAAAATGAGATTATGTAATGTTAATTTGGTGTGTTAAATAATATGATGTAAAGTATTGCGTTTTATCTTAAAACTATGAATTACTGCTTTTTATCTTTATAGTGTTAGCTAATGCGTTTTATCATAAATTTGTTAATTGACATTGTTTCATTATTCTGTTTAAAGTTAAAAAACAAGAGGAAAAACAAAAAAGGAGAAGAAAGAAAGTGGTGATAGAATCTTCAGAAGATACAGTTTCTGATCCAAAGGATGAAAATTCTAGTCGAGCTATAGTTCTGCATACTTCTAAAAACAACAAGTAAATTCAGGTAACATAAAACGCATTTAACAAATTTCATGAAAAAAATATATGTTTCTAACACACTTCAATGTATCAGATGATGATTTTTTTGATCCACCACCAAGACTAAAACAGACAAAAAATCAAAAGAAGGAAAAGGCAGAATCAAAACCAAAAAGATCATTGAGGAAAGATAAAACAGAAGAGCAACCAGAATAACAACCATATTATGATTACGACGGAAAAAAAATAAACATAAGATGTACAGTCAATAATCTAAAAGATTATATTGAAAGTTTGTCAAAAGAGCAAAGGAAAGTTGTTAGAGAAATAGGGTTTGAGAGCATACTATCATTCAAGCTGCATTCAGTTCCACGCAAATTCGGATATTGGCTAGTAAAAAACTTTGATGCTGAAAATGATCAGATAAATACAGGAGATGAGAAGATAAAGATCACAGCTGAATTGATCCAAAAGGTATTTCAAATACCAAATGGAAAAACAGAGATTGAGAAAAAATTGAGGCCAAAAGATAATGATCTTATCATTAAATTCTGGCGCGGTCAATTCAGCAAAGATATTTTGAAGAGAATGTATGCGGCCAACTTGATTAAATATTTAAAATCAAGAAATGAGCTTGGAAGAATGTTCAAACTAAACTTCTTGGTTATATTTTTTACGGTCATGGCAGAGGCAATGCAAAGTAGTAACGTTAATCAAAGATTCTTGCCATCGATGAAAAGTGACAAAAAACCTCAGGATTTTAATTGGTGTGAATATATTCTGACTGTTTTAAGGCGTACAAGAAGACAATGGCCTGGAAATGACAAGCTCTTCAATGGACCTATTGCATTGTTAGCGGTATGAAATCTGATCTTTCATTATTGCTACATATTTGCTGAATGCTTGTTTAGGCTACTTGTTTATATTCTTTGTTTAAAATATGTTTCTTTAAAACGCAATGTATATAATATTACAAAATGCAATGACTTGTTTATATTATTTGTTTGTTTGTTTAAAACTATGCTTTATTAAAACGCAATGTTTGTGTAAAACGCAATGTTTTTGTAAAACGCAATGTATTTAAAGTTACAAAATATTAGTTGTGTAAGTTGTTTACAATGATTTATATTATAAAACGCAACAAAATTAGTATTGATTATTTTTTTAAAACGCAATGATTCATACAGATACTATATGCTTACAAAAAACAAGGATTTGACGATGCTGAAAACACTGAAGAGTTCTCTCTTGATAAAATTGACTCTATAACATTACAAGAATTTGAAGATGAATTGGAAATTGCTGCGCAAAATGAGGGGAGAGGTCTTGTAATGGATAAAAAGAAAAAAGAGAAAAAAGTCAGAAAGAATAAACAAAAAAAGAAAGATGAGGAGGAGGATGAATTTTATGTTTATCCATCTGAATCCGAGAATGAAAACGAAGAAATTTTTCAAGATGAATCTGAAGAAGAAGATGCTGAAGAACAACCAAACATCAATATAAAAGATGGAAACACCTTACTTAAAGCTGCAACAGACTGGATTGAACAAGAGAATCAACAAAATGTTCAAAACAGCCCACTTAAAACCAATGAAACTGAGAAAACACCTACAGAAAGTGGAGGATCATGGGGGCAATTCTTCATTAAACCATCAATAGGAAATAAAGATAAACTGTGGGTAGACAGTCAATGCCGACTGCGTAATTTCATGCCATCACAAAATCAAAGTGAAGGTCTTTCTGACATTCATTCAACAAAAAGTGGCGATGAAAATATGAAGAACATTGAAGATAAAAAATCACATGAAGAATATCTTGTGACTGCCTTGGATGATCATTTTAAAGGGTTTGAAGAAATTTTCGAAAGCATCCAATCACGCATAGATGAGATCGTTGAAGAATATCCAAACAGTGAAGCTGTTCATAAAAAAGTAAACGAATGGGCGTCATTGATTGAAAAATTCAACCATCAATCTAAAAAGCACAAGAAAGTTAATATTGATTCAACTCTGATGGAAACACCATCAAGATTTCTAAATTTGAGCCAAAATGAAGACACCGAAAATCAAATCATTTCAACTCCATTGATTGTAAAACGCAATGATCATGATGCAAAACACAATGAGGATAACACAACTGTAGTCCAATCCTCCAATCCAGAAAAAATCAGTGACAATGAACCTGCATCTATTCTGCAAACACACATTGAAAAACCTTCAATGGAACAATCATCATTTAGCGAAGAAACTCCATCATTAATGTTGGAGATAATCAAAAGGATAGATAAAGCAGAAAAAAAATCAAATCAAAAGAAAATTCAAGATGATGAGGTACCATCCTTTGATTTGAAAATTTCTCAATTGTCTTCAAATGTTGATGAAAATGAAGTTGAAGTTGATGCTACTCGCCACGCTGCACAAACCGAAATTCAAGCGGAATATGAAAATAAAACAATCGAAAAAGAAGTTCAAATTACTGGAATACAAACAATGTTTGATAGAATTGAAGAACAGGATACTGAAAAGGAAATCAGTGATCTAATTCAAAACACATCATTCCTCAACCCACAAGAAGATCCGTATAAAACACCTGCAAAATCAGTTCATCAAGAACAACCAACAAGTGATATAACCAAAACAGAAGAAATAATCACAAGGATGGTACGACCAGATCGACAGAAAAATGTACCAGAAGTATTTTGTTCACCATACTATCTAAGACAAGTAGCAATGAAGGAAGCAAGAACGGCACATGAAAACAACATATCGGGATATGCTTTCCATGCAGAAGGGGAAATGATGTAAAAAATCATTTATATACACTAACACAAAACAAAAATCAAAATATTATAATTTAATTATTTTTTTTTTTTTTTTGCAGGGACACTCTTTTTGAAATTAAAGATCATGTATTTCTATATAGATATGCTGCTGAAACAATGAGGCCAGGATTGGAAATCACCGGAGAAGTAATCAATTGTTGGACATATATTTTGAATGAAGAAGAAAAAAGATCAAAAGACAACAAAACTCCAAGATTTTTCTGTACTATTCGAATGCTGGTAAGTTATATAAAACGCAATTTTTCTTTATTATAGAAATAATATTGTATAATGAAGTATTTTGAAGTTTGATTGAATGAAGTTTTATAAAACGCAATTGCAGTTTTATTTCTTTCATAAAACGCAATGCTTACTTTGTTTGAATGAAGTTTTATAAAACGCAGCTATATTTTTTATTACCTTCATAAAACGCAGCTGTATGTTTTATTACCTTCATAAAACGCAATAATATGTTAATTTGTTTAATGTTATGCAGGCTTTAACATCGAGTGATAAGGAAGAACATTGAAAAAATTCTTCAAGGTGCAAAGCTAAAAAAGCATAAAGGATTTTAAAATTATCCTTGTCCCGATTCTCCTTTCAGAGCATTTCTTTGTGATCTCGTTCAATCTTGAACAGAAACAAATATTCATCATTGACAACAGTGCGAAAGAAGAAACAAATAAAAATAAATATGGTGATGTGCCTGAAAATATAGTAAGTATTCTTACTTATGCTTTTAAAACACAAATATAAACCACCTAATCCTTTTTTTTCTGTAGAGGAATGCTTTGGCAGCTTACCTTAAATCTGTTGGACATGAAAAAGCAGATGAAATAAAGGGAATAAACCCTGTTAGAATGGAGATGAAATGGAGGACAAAATGTGACAACTCGTAATTTAGAACCCGTCATTGTACCTTGATGTAATATGCTGGAACGTTATGTGTTATATATTAGCAAATGAAAGTTAGTGAGTATCTGAATGTGCTATGTGTTATTAATGTGTATGTATAAAGTATAGATTATACAAGTGTGTATGTAGTGAACCGGAACCAAAACACAAGAACCCAACTCGAGACCACTCGGTCTCGAGAGAATAGTGCAACTGTTGGGCCGGTTGGGCCATGCACTCCCTTTAAGCCATCCGGAATCCATTTAGAGTGCACCCCCTTGTATAAAACCCAAAACCTACACTCACTCTCATACACACACTCTCCTCCACACTCTCTCTCTCTAGAAAACCTTAAACCCTAGAGGTCAAGCATCACCTCTCCTCTCCTTCTTCTCGGATTCAACTGGCGACCACAAGGAGCTCTCGGATCGGCTCGCACACACCCATTTGGAAGCTTCATTCGTTACTACTTCACACCTTTGAACCCACACTTGAATTGGTTAGCATCCCACCTTGTTTGTTTAGTGATGAATGCATTATGACTATTGTTTGTGTATGATAAAAGTGTTTGTTTGATTTAATGGATTCTTGTTTGTTAAATGGTACATGCTTGGTTCCAATATCTTAGATGAACATGACCTTTGTAGGATAACATTTGAATAAGATGTTTTGAATGACAAAAGAATGATAAGTTTAGGGTTATTCATGATCATCCGATTTTTATGTTAGATGTTATAGAACAAGTATTTTGTTTGATAATGATCCACAAGATGATTATTGATACATAGATTATGTGTTATGATTCGGGTCCATGGAATGCATAGTTATGTGGGATGAACATGTTTGATTTAATATAAAAACTTGAAAGATGAACTACTTGAAGATCATGAAAAATATTTGAAATTGAGGTGTTTGATCCATTTCGGTTAGTTGTTAGACAAAGAAACATGTTAGTACATTGTCATTGGCTAGTACACCATATCATGAACATGAAATTCCATTGGTTAGTACAAATGGACAGATTCTAGAAGGTTTCGGTTACCAGGAATACAAGTCGAGATCTCTAGTCTCGACTCGAGACCAACCCAGGACAACTCGAGACCGCGGTTGCAACATAGATTGCGAGTCGAGAACCCCTAGTCTCGACTCGAGACCACACATTACCAGCATAAACAGCATGACTCAAGATCATGGTTGCGAGCCTTGTTGCGACTCGAGACATGACTCGAGACCGTCTAGTTTCGAGTGATGAACATATGACCCGAGACCTCCTCAGTTACGACTCGAGAACTTGTAGGCTACAACTCGAGGCCGCACAGTCTCGACTCGGGACCTCTAGTCTCGACTCGAGACCATATACATGTACACACTGTTTTGGACTTGCACGCTATTACGAGCCCAACTATTTGGGCCGCATACTTGGACTTTGCTTATTTACGTAGATAAGGCTATTGGATGTGTTTGTGCCCTGTTGATTAACTGAAGTACTTATACGTGTGTGCCATGATCAATACGTGTATGCAAATGTGTGAAGAAAACATACGTGCTCTACCTAAACATGAACCTGACTTGTGTGGTACAACTATGGTAGGACGTGGTTGACCACTAGCATCTAGACTTGACTTTTCTATGTATCTGCCGAGCAAACCAAGGTGAGTTCACACCCTCTACAAAGCATGGGATTCCCAGGTGTTGGGAATGGGGTTAAGGAACATGGATTCCTCGTCCTTTCTTGGGTAGGACAGCATCGGTTCAGGAATATAATTCCTCGTCCTCATGGACAGATAACTCGTACTAGACCAAAACTCTATCACGAAGTCCCTCCTTTTTATATCGACTTAATCGCCGGGCCAATGGCGAGCGGGTCATTAGTTAGATAGCGCTATTTAGGTTTGACAAACCTCACACCGTGCCGCAGAGGACGGGCGTGAACTAATGGATCTGGGCACGTCAATTATGATAGACATTGACAGTTCAGGGCACATAAACATGACTACAGTCAGCAGTCGATATGGTAACGAGTCTAGTGTATACATGGGGTAGCCCCCACGGCCGAAATGCCATATAACTAACATGGGGTAGCCCCCACGGCGGTATTGCCAGAATAAATGGGTAAACAAATCACGTTTTCAACTATGGGGTAACCCCCACGGCAGGATGCCAGATAAAGGAAACTGTTTTTGGAACAACTTAAAAATGAACACCCAACCGTGAACTCACTCAACTTGTTGTTGACTCGTTACTACATGCTTTGCAGGTCAATAGGTACTTAGCTGGAGCTTGCATGGAGGAGAGTCGTTGTGGGACATGGACAGCTGTGTGCCATGTTAAACTTTGAAACAATTGAACTTATGTTTTGGTTTAAACATTATACTTCCGCTTTCAACTTAAACTATGTTTTGTTTGGACACCAATTGTATTGGTTGGATTTCTATAATCACTTACATGCTCGTTCAAATGTGATTGGTGGCTGGATCCTGGTCAGTCACGCCTCCAAGCGGTGGTATTCCGCAGGTGGATTTTGGGGGTGTGACAGATTGGTATCAGAGCCATTGGTTATAGTGAACTTGGTTTTAATAAAGGAAAAACGTTTTTGTTAAAACCAGACTATAACCTGTACAGTGCTCAACGGTCCACAACGACGCTTCACTCCACATGCAAGGCTCGACATTCTAGGTGATATGATCTGTGTATATATTGCCTGCTTGTTAGTTACAAAGTACATTGCTCGTGGTATGCTTGGTTAGTATAACTACTGTTGCTTGAACACGTGTGTGCTTATTCCCTTCTGTCATTGCACTTTCACGAACCCCTCTCACCCATGTTTCCCTTGATATGAAGATCATGTCTGGACGCATTAACATGACACAAGCCCAGTTGACGACTCTGATTAACGAACAAGTTGCTGCGGCACTTGCAGCTGCACACGCAGGAGGTATATCCTGCAGTCCAAACTCATTCCAGGATCTTTAGATCCTACTCTCGCGAACCAACCTTTGTGTTAAACTCTGTCTTTTCTTTCACCCACAATAGGTCAACATGCTCAGTCACCTGTGTGCACCTTTAAAACTTTTATGGACTGCCGACCAACTACTTTTAGCGGCACTGAAGGAGCTGTAGGTCTCCTCCACTGGTTTGAGAAGCTCGAGTCAGTTTTCGAAATGTGTGAATGCCCTGAGGCGCGCAGGGTGAAGTATGCTACCGGTACTCTCGAGGGTTTGGCCCTCACATGGTGGAAGGCTCAGGTCCAAATGCTGGGGTTGTTTGCTGCCAACGCCACCCCATGGGAAAATTTTAAAGAGATGATCAAGGAAGAATACTGCAGTCGGGATGAGATTCACAAACTGGAGGTAGAATTCTTCAACCTCAAGATGACGGGGTCGGAAATTGAAGCTTATGTGAAAAGGTCGAACGAACTGGCAATTCTGTGCCTACTATGGTGGATCCTCCCATCAAACGCATCGAACTATTTCTCCAGGGCAAAGTCATGTGACTTCAGCAAACCTCGCCACCATCCAACAAGTTGTACAATTGGCTCACCGTCTCACGGATCAGGCGGTGGAGCAGAACAAGTTGCCAAAGCGCATAGGTGCGGCAACTACTTCAGGTGCTCTTAATGACAACAAACGGAAATGGGATGGAACTTCAAGTAAGGGGTCGACTTCTGTTCAGTCTCAGTCTCAGCAGAGAAAGACTGAAGACTACAAGAGCCCTAGTCAGCAATCATCTGGTGGTCAAAGTCATGGTGGGTACAAAGGGAATCACGCCAAATGCAATCGCTGCAGCCTACACCACAGCGGGCCATGCACCAGGGGCAACTGTCATCGGTGCAACAAGCCAGGCCACGCTGCAAAGGATTGCAGGAGCTTATATCCCGCCAATCAGAATCGTCAGCAAGCTCAACAGAACCAACGCCATCAGCAGCAGCAAGGTGATAACAAAGGGTGCTTTCAGTGTGGAGCTGAAGGCCATTTCAAGAGGGATTGCCCCCAACTGAACAGGAACCAGAACAACAACAACAATAACAACAATCAGGGGAATGGTAACAATGGGAACAACAACAACAACAATGGTGCCAGGGGGCGGGCGTTCGTGATTGGTCAAGGTGAAGCAAGGAATGACCCCAATGTTGTGGCGGGTAAGTTCCTTTCCGACGACTTTTATGTTACAGTTTTATTTGATTCGGGTGCCGATACTAGGTACATGTCACTAGAAGTTAGTCGAATGCTTAAGCGTATTCCAACACCCTTGAACAACAAGCACACTGTAGAGCTAGCAAATGGTAAGAGTTTAGAGGCCACTCACGTAGTCCAGGGTTGTAAACTTGTTCTTGCTAACCAGACCTTCTCTATCGACCTTATTCCTATCGTCTTGGGTAGTTTCGACGTTGTCATTGGGATGGATTGGTTATCCCAACACCGAGTAGAGATTCTTTGCAACGAGAAGATTGTTCGCATTCCTGGTTCCGGTAGTGAACCTCTCATGATTCGTGGCGACAGGAAGGGTGCTGTTGAGAACATCATCTCTTTCCTTAAGGCCCAGAAGTGCTTGCGAAAGGGCCACACAGCCATTTTGGCGCTCATTACTGACACCTCGGAGAAAGAGAAGAAGATAGAAGATTTTCCAATCGTACGCGACTATCCTGAGGTATTTCCTGAGGAATTACCTGGCCTTCCGCCTCATCGCCAGGTTGAGTTTCAGATTGAACTAGCTCCTGGAGCTGCGCCTATAGCTTGTGCACCTTATCGTTTAGCTCCATCAGAGTTGGAAGAACTATCTACGCAACTGCAAGAACTCTTGGATAAGGGTTTTATTCGTCCTAGCTCATCGCCCTGGGGAGCTCCAGTTCTATTTGTGAAGAAGAAGGACGGTACCTTCAGAATGTGCATCGACTACCGTGAACTCAACAAGGTGACAGTGAAGAATCGTTATCCTCTTCCACTTATTGACGACTTGTTCGACCAGCTGCAAGGGTCGAGCTACTACTCCAAGATTGATTTGAGATCGGGATATCACCAGCTAAGAGTCCGAGAAGAGGACGTCTCCAAAACGGCCTTTAGAACCCGTTATGGACACTATGAGTTTTTAGTCATGCCTTTTGGGCTGACAAACGCACCTGTGATTTTCATGGACTTGATGAATCGAGTGTGCAAGCCTTACCTAGACAAGTTCGTTATAGTATTCATCGACGACATCCTGATCTATTCTAAGAGTCAGGAGGAACACGAGCACCATCTACGACTTATTTTGGAACTCCTTCGAATGGAACAGCTTTACGCAAAGTTCTCGAAATGCGACTTCTGGCTTCGTGAAGTCCATTTCCTAGGCCACGTGGTAAACAAGGATGGGATTCACGTTGATCCATCCAAGGTAGACTCGATTAAGAACTGGCCTGCGCCTCGCACACCAACGGAAATTCGCCAATTCTTGGGCTTGGCAGGTTACTACAGGAGGTTCATCAAGGATTTCTCCAAGACTGCACAGCCTCTCACCTCGCTAACGCAGAAGGGCGTTGTTTATCGATGGGGAAATGCACAGGAATTAGTATTTCGGCATTTAAAGGATAGACTTTGCAGCGCACCTATCCTTTCATTGCCAGAGGGCACGGACGACTTTGTGGTCTACTGCGACGCGTCAATCCAGGGTCTTGGTTGTGTACTGATGCAACGGGATAAGGTCATAGCCTACGCCTCACGCCAACTTAAAGTTCATGAGAAGAACTACACTACACACGATTTAGAGCTGGGAGCTGTTGTTTTTGCACTTAAGATATGGAGACATTACCTGTACGGTACCAAGTGCACCATTTACACTGACCACAGGAGCCTCGAGCACATCTTCAGACAGAAGGAGCTAAACATGCGTCAACGACGATGGGTCGAGTTATTAAACGATTACGAATGTGCAATCAAGTACCATCCTGGCAAAGCCAATGTTGTAGCTGATGCCCTTAGTCGGAAGGACACTGCGCCTAAGCGCGTACGGGCATTGCAACTCACTGTACATTCTAGTCTTCCTTCCCAAATACGAGACGCTCAGGTAGAAGCATTGAAACCAGAAAACGTCAGGGCTGAAGCCCTACGCGGCTCAAGGCAACGATTAGAACAAAAGGAAGACGGTGCATACTACGTAACGGGACGCATTTGGGTCCCACTCTATGGCAACTTACGAGAGCTCGTGATGGATGTAGCACACAAATCTCGTTACTCGGTACATCCTGGCTCGGATAAGATGTACCACGATATCAAAACTACGTATTGGTGGCCTAGCATGAAGGCCCACATAGCAACCTACGTCCGCAAGTGTTTGACTTATGCCAGAGTCAAGACGGAATACCAGAAACCCTCAGGCCTACTCCAACAACCAGAGATACCACAATGGAAATGGGAGAAAATTTCCATGGATTTCGTTACCGGCCTGCCTAGATCTCAGCGTGGAAATGATACTATTTGGGTGATCGTGGATCGACTCACAAAGTCTGCACACTTCTTGGCTATAAAGGAAACGGATAAAATCTCCACTCTAGCAGACGTATATCTTAAGGAAGTTGTTTCGAGGCACGGGGTGCCCACCTCTATTATCTCGGATCGAGATGCACGTTTTACCTCAGAACTGTGGCAAGCAATGCACAAATCCTTTGGCTCACGTTTAGATATGAGTACAGCGTATCACCCTCAGACGGACGGGCAGTCTGAGCGCACTATTCAAACCTTAGAAGACATACTTCGTGCATGTGTAATCGACTTTGGCAACAGCTGGGAAAAACATCTGCCACTCGTGGAATTCTCGTACAATAACAGCTACCACACCAGCATTAAAGCTGCTCCTTTTGAGGCATTGTACGGGCATAAATGCCGGTCACCTCTTTGTTGGGCAGAGGTGGGGGATAGTCAGATCACTGGTCCAGAACTTGTGGTAGACACAACCGAACGAATTGCTCAAATACGACAACGCATGGCGGCAGCTCGTGACCGTCAGAAAAGCTACGCCGATAAGGACAGGAAACCACTTGAGCTCCAGGTTGGGGAGCGGGTACTACTCAAAGTTTCACCCTGGAAGGGTGTGGTTCGTTTTGGCAAACGAGGCAAACTTAACCCACGATACGTCGGACCTTTTGAAATCATCGAGAAAATAGGCAAGGTGGCCTACAGACTGAACTTACCAGCAGAACTCAGTGCAGTTCACAACGTTTTCATCGAGAAAATAGGCAAGGTGGACTACAGACATATATTTTGAATGAAGAAGAAAAAAGATCAAAAGACAACAAAACTCCAAGATTTTTCTGTACTATTCGAATGCTGGTAAGTTATATAAAACGCAATTTTTCTTTATTATAGAAATAATATTGTATAATGAAGTATTTTGAAGTTTGATTGAATGAAGTTTTATAAAACGCAATTGCAGTTTTATTTCTTTCATAAAACGCAATGCTTACTTTGTTTGAATGAAGTTTTATAAAACGCAGCTATATTTTTTATTACCTTCATAAAACGCAGATGTATGTTTTATTACCTTCATAAAACGCAATAATATGTTAATTTGTTTAATGTTATGCAGGCTTTAACATCGAGTGATAAGGAAGAAACTGAAAATGAAGAAAAGCTGATAGAAGCATTCATAAAGAACATTGAAAAAATTCTTCAAGGTGCAAAGCTAAAAAAGCATAAAGGATTTTAAAATTATCCTTGTCCCGATTCTCCTTTCAGAGCATTTCTTTGTGATCTCGTTCAATCTTGAACAGAAACAAATATTCATCATTGACAACAGTGCGAAAGAAGAAACAAATAAAAATAAATATGGTGATGTGCCTGAAAATATAGTAAGTATTCTTACTTATGCTTTTAAAACACAAATATAAACCACCTAATCCTTTTTTTTCTGTAGAGGAATGCTTTGGTAGCTTACCTTAAATCTGTTGGACATGAAAAAGCAGAAGAAATAAAGGGAATAAACCCTGTTAGAATGGAGATGAAATGGAGGACAAAATGTGACAACTCGTAATTTAGAACCCGTCATTGTACCTTGATGTAATATGCTGGAACGTTATGTGTTATATATTAGCAAATGAAAGTTAGTGAGTATCTGAATGTGCTATGTGTTATTAATGTGTATGTATAAAGTATAGATTATACAAGTGTGTATGTAGTGAACCGGAACCAAAACACAAGAACCCAACTCGAGACCACTCGGTCTCGAGAGAATAGTGCAACTGTTGGGCCGGTTCGGCCATGCACTCCCTTTAAGCCATCCGAAATCCATTTAGTGTGCACCCCCTTGTATAAAACCCAAAACCTACACTCACTCTCATACACACACTCTCCTCCACACTCTCTCTCTCTAGAAAACCTTAAACCCTAGAGGTCAAGCATCACCTCTCCTCTCCTTCTTCTCGGATTCAACCGGCGACCACAAGGAGCTCTCGTATCGGCTCGCACACACCCATTTGGAAGCTTCATTCGTTACTACTTCACACCTTTGAACCCACACTTGAATTGGTTAGCATCCCACCTTGTTTGTTTAGTGATGAATGCATTATGACTATTGTTTGTGTATGATAAAAGTGTTTGTTTGATTTAATGGATTCTTGTTTGTTAAATGGTACATGCTTGGTTCCAATATCTTAGATGAACATGACCTTTGTAGGATAACATTTGAATAAGATGTTTTGAATGACAAAAGAATGATAAGTTTAGGGTTATTCATGATCATCCGATTTTTATGTTAGATGTTATAGAACAAGTATTTTGTTTGATAATGATCCACAAGATGATTATTGATACATAGATTATGTGTTATGATTTGGGTCCATGGAATGCATAGTTATGTGGGATGAACATGTTTGATTTAATATAAAAACTTGAAAGATGAACTACTTGAAGATCATGAAAAATATTTGAAATTGAGGTGTTTGATCCATTTCGGTTAGTTGTTAGACAAAGAAACATGTTAGTGCATTGTCATTGGCTAGTACACCATATCATGAACATGAAATTCCATTGGTTAGTACAAATGGACAGATTCTAGAAGGTTTCGGTTACCAGGAATACAAGTCGAGATCTCTAGTCTCGACTCGAGACCAACCCAGGACAACTCGAGACCGCGGTTGCAACATAGATTGCGAGTCGAGAACCCCTAGTCTCGACTCGAGACCACACATTACCAGCATAAACAGCATGACTCGAGATCATGGTTGCGAGCCTTGTTGCGACTCGAGACATGACTCGAGACCGTCTAGTTTCGAGTGATGAACATATGACCCGAGACCTCCTCAGTTGCGACTCGAGAACTTGTAGGCTACAACTCGAGGCCGCACAGTCTCGACTCGGGACCTCTAGTCTCGACTCGAGACCATATACATGTACACACTGTTTTGGACTTGCACGCTATTACGAGCCCAACTATTTGGGCCGCATACTTGGACTTTGCTTATTTACGTAGATAAGGCTATTGGATGTGTTTGTGCCCTGTTGATTAACTGAAGTACTTATACGTGTGTGCCATGATCAATACGTGTATGCAAATGTGTGAAGAAAACATACGTGCACTACCTAAACATGAACCTGACTTGTGTGGTACAACTATGGTAGGACGTGGTTGACCACTAGCATCTAGACTTGACTTTTCTGTGTATCTGCCGAGCAAACCAAGGTGAGTTCACACCCTCTACAAAGCATGGGATTCCCAGGGGTTGGGAATGGGGTTAAGGAACATGGATTCCTCGTCCTTTCTTGGGTAGGACAGCATCGGTTCAGGAATATAATTCCTCGTCCTCATGGACAGATAACTCGTACTAGACCAAAACTCTATCACGAAGTCCCTCCTTTTTATATCGACTTGATCGTCGGGCCAATGGTGAGCGGGTCATTAGTTAGATAGCGCTATTTAGGTTTGACAAACCTCACACCGTGCCGCAGAGGACGGGCGTGAACTAATGGATCTGGGCATGTCAATGATGATAGACATTGACAGTTCAGGGCACATAAACATGACTACAGTCAGCAGTCGATATGGTAACGAGTCTAGTGTATACATGGGGTAGCCCCCACGGCCGAAATGCCAGATAACTAACATGGGGTAGCCGCCACGGCGGTATTGCCAGAATAAATGGGTAAACAAATCACGTTTTCAACTATGGGGTAACCCCCACGGCAGGATGCCAGATAAAGGAAACTGTTTTTGGAACAACTTAAAAATGAACACCCAACCGTGAACTCACTCAACTTGTTGTTGACTCGTTACTACATGCTTTGCAGGTCAATAGGTACTTAGCTGGAGCTTGCATGGAGGAGAGTCGTTGTGGGACATGGACAGCTGTGTGCCATGTTAAACTTTGAAACAATTGAACTTATGTTTTGGTTTAAACATTATGCTTCCGCTTGCAACTTAAACTATGTTTTGTTTGGACACCAATTGTATTGGTTGGATTTCTATAATCACTTACATGCTCGTTCAAATGTGATTGGTGGCTGGATCCTGGTCAGTCACGCCTCCAAGCGGTGGTATTCCGCAGGTGGATTTTGGGGGTGTGACACAAAAGATAACGACATTGACTGTGGTATATTCTGTATGCGTCATATGGAATGTTATAATGGTGAAGCAGTCGAGAAATGGGATTGTGGGTTTAATGAGGAATATGAAGAACCTGCAAATATCAAGAAGGGAAAAAACAAAAAACCAGTCAACAAGCAGACCGCACAACTTGATGATTTAAGAAGAAAGTTCATCGCAAAGATATTATTGCACGAAATCAACGAACAAAAAGATTTTGTTATTGAGGACTCAAAGAAGTTTCGAGACCTCAGTGCGAAACTTAAAAAACAATCTTATGACACTAGTTTAGAAAGGATTAAAGACAGGCTTGCTCTTGCTGGTTTACTTTGATTTTGAAATGCTACTTATTATAAAACGCAATGTTTTTTCTTTTAGCATAGTTTTAATATAACTCATTATTTTTGTTGATCTTGCTGGTTTACTTTGATTTAGAAATGCTACTTATTATAAAACGCAATGTTTTTTTCTTTTTGGATAATTTTCATATAACGCAATATTTTGTTGATATATTTAAAATGCTCTTCTTTGTTTGTTATTTTAAAACGCAATATGTATCATTTCTTTTAAACATATTATTTAAACATTATTTTGATAAAAATTTTATATAATAAATTTAAAATTTATAAAAAGGATACATATATAGTGAAATGTTATTAATATAAAACGAAACATTTTAATAGTATGCTATAACTCAACATTGTCTATTTATTTGTTGTTTGACATAAGTTATTTACTCTAAAACGCATTACAAAGTGTTTCCTAATTATTCATTTCCAAACATATAACGCAATAAACCTTTAAAACGCAATGAATTTTTTTTTTTTACTATTTTTATAACACAAAACACAAATTAAAATCTTAATTACAATAATGACAATCATAAAACTGATATATTATAATCTTCTAAAACGCAATGTTATAAAAAAAATAATAAATGAATAGTAGATAAAACAAAGAAAAAACTGATAGCTTAATGACAAGGAAATTGATTAGACAAAAAGCCTTAAAAGCCTTAAAAAGCCTTTTGGATTCCTGATAAAATACTGTATGATTGAACAATCAATTCAAATAAAAAAATAAAATATAATCATTTTTATTATTAACACACTTGATTCAAATCCCTCTACCAATCCATTATATAAGAACAAAAACCCTAAATAATTTCCACATTGCTCTCATCATAAACCAAATACACCAATACCCAACACACACAAACCCTAAAATGGCTAATCAACAACTATCAATTTGGTGGGTTAAAAGAGACAATTTCGTTCTTCAATTCCTTGATGGAAAAAAAATACCATTCCGTTGCTTCTGTTCTTCAAAACTGCAATAATAATGTTTTGAGAAGGATGAATGAAATAGGTATACCACCTGCTTGTTACACAGATCAGACAGCCGCACTGTTCAGAATTCTACACAAAAGATTTGGAAATCTGAATCAAACTGCAACTGAAGATGCCCAGGTTACATCTTGGGGTTCATTGAGGAAACTTTCAAAGTTTCAGTGACTTGGGACGATGGTGATGTGGAGATGTATGACCCAAAGGACATATCTACCAGTGAGGATATAAATTTTTTGAAGCAATTATCTGAAATACCAATCATCAACAACTCTGCTAGCAAATTTGCAGAGAAGCTTCAAAAGGCAGTTGTCACACAGGTTGAACTTTGGGTTGAATCTGAAAGTGATGAGGAAATCCCTGATGGAAGCTTAGGGTTCTCATCCGAATAAGAAACAAACTTTGATCCATGATGCTGATCATGCTAGTAATTTTTTTTTATTTTGTAGTTTGAAAACATCATCTTTGTTTAAAAATATCATCATCTATATAACGCAATGTTTATGATATCCACTTGCATTTCTTGTTTAATTTGATCTATGATCTGTGTTATAATAAAACGCAATAATCAAAAAATTCCATTTAAAGTATATTGTTCTATGTATAAAACGCAATAACAATATACTGTTGTTATCATAAAACGCAATTAACCAAAAAAGCTGATATTTATGAAGGATATCACAAAATGCAGTAACAAAAAGAGATGAAACCATACATCATAAAACGCAATGACATTTTTTTTTCTTATTGATATCAGAATTTGACAGAATTTGTATACATACTTACATTGCATTGCTAGAACCTATAGCTAAAGAAGAAACCTTATCTTTACATGTGCGACTGTTATGTCCTTTTCCACCACATACACGACACGATTTCTGGATCTTTGATGATTTCTGAATTGCAATCTCACGATTAGACTTGATCCTTTTTTGTACACCGCATCCTTTGGTCCTTATTTTGATCGGGACACGAATCATAGAATCTGATTTTTCTAAGTTCCCTCCAATATCAGCAAATATTTCTTTACGACTAGGAGGCGGCGCAGCAACCATAACCTCGCCCGCTTTATCAATATAACTTTTAATATGATCCCTGTAACGACACAACTCATCTAAATCCCCAACCAGCCTATTAACCACATACTCATTTGCAACAACGATTTCTCTATAAACTTTATCAATTTCACTATTCCTACCAATTTCATCAAACCGAATATTGCAATGATTTGATCCATTTGAAACAACATCTCTCATCCATCTTCTATGAACATATCTTCTAGGAAACTCAGTTATATCATCATACCGTAGAACATAAAATATATGGCGGCACAATATACCAAATTGTTCAAACCGTTTGCAAGAACAACTTATACTTAAACCATCTTCTTGTTTGCTGTATTGCACCTGTAAATAAGATTAAAAAACTATATAAAATTAGTGAAATGTAATATAAAACGCAATGAATAATAGATATAATACAGAAATAAGTATATGATCATATAATGATAAAACGCAACAAAAGATGGAAAAAATAAAACGCAATAGATATTTAAAACAATATAAATTTAAAAAATACCTTGAATAAAGATGTGCATGGCTATTTGAAGTCCTTTATTTCATAATATTGAACATCACCCACAGTATCAAGAGACTTTGACATACACTTTGTAATGGCAGCATCAATTTCAATCTGAATATCCTTAAAATTGTTTTGGTATATATTTCTGATGCTTGTTTCTCCAATACAAAGTCACTCCAGGTCTTACACTGAATATACCTTGTATCATGATCATTCCTCCTATGCTCATGCCTTTGAATATCCATTGCAGTCTCAAAATGAGTGAAAAATTCAACAAGTGTACATCTTGGATTGCAAATCTGACCAAAGAAGTAATTCTCGCTTTCACATCTAGACGTAGTACGCATAAGACCAGCCAAATCCTCTCCATGGTAATAAGCGGGAATCCAATCAAATCGAAGATCGTACATATCTTTTAACCACTCATGATTTTCCAATCCAAAAGTAGACATTATTGAATGCCACCCAGTTTCAAAATCTTCTGGAATAATAGTATCATTCCAAACAACATGAGTAATTCTTGTATTAAAATCAATGTTTGCTGACAAAACAGGACCAACCTGTATAAAAAGTAATAAAATTATTAAACATAAAACGCAATAATTTAAAACGCAATATATTGAAAATGATAAACATAATGCATTGATGGTAAAACGCAATTGTTTTGTAATTCTATTGATAAAAGTGTTTGGGGATCTTATTGTATAATACATAAAAACGCAATAATAAAACTATATAAATTTGCAGTTTGTGATATCATAAAACGCAGTTAATACCTTTGTCTTCAATTTCTCCCATATATGCCACATACATAACCTATGCCTACTTCTTGAAAGTACATCCTTAATAGCTCTCTTCATTGCAGCATCTTGATCAGTAACAACAACTTTAGGCTCACTTCCAAAAGCATTAACAAAGCACCTTAAAAGCCATCTATAAGAATCTGCAGTCTCCGAACCAAGTAATGCACCACCAAATGTGACATTCCTAAAATGATTATCAATACCAGTAAATGGTACAAAAACCAAATCATACCTACATAAAAACAAATTAAAAAAGCATTAGAAAAAATAGAACAGGATATATAACGCAATAGAATATATAACGCAATAAATTAAAAAAACTTACTTGTTTGATTTATAAGTAGCATCAAAACCAACTATGTCACCAAACACTGTATAATTTGTTTTTGATTGCTCATCAGCCCAGAAAAGCCCTTTCAATCTTCTATCTTCACCAATAACATAATCACATGTGAAACCAGGACAACATTCTTTCTTCCTAATAAGACGCCTAACTACCATTTCTGCATCATACTCTCCTATGTAAAGATTCAAATCCCTTCTATAATTCTTACAATCAACTTTACTAGCACCAACTTCACCAAAACCACCATAGATTGTTTTCATAATATTGAATGCTTTAACAAGACCAATATTGATTGCAGACAATCCAGATATAAAACTTTCTTTAACATAATCGATACTTCTGGCAGCCGGCAAGAAATGAATATCTTCATCTTCAACAAAGATATGATTATGTTCTTCTTCAAAGTAGTAGATTTTAAACATATTATTGTTCTCTAATATTAATTTCACATGAGCATTGCATCCAACTCTTTTTGAACCTCTATTACGTCTAACAATCTTTTTACTATTCTCATCAACTGAACCAGAATCTATTTCTTTGCTAACATGGAATCCTTCTTTTGAGCAGGCAATATGTCTTATTTTCACTAAACCACCACCATTTTTCCAAGAGGTATTTTTTCTTGCAGAAAAACCTGCAGCAAGTGCATATCTCTGATAAAACGCAAAAGCCTCATCAAATGATTTAAAAAACATTCCAACAGCAGGTGTAATGGATCCACTGACTTTAGGTTTGAAAAACTTTCTTCCACTGTTTAAGCATACACGTTCCTCACACTTGGAAATGTTATCTGAAACAATTAACAAATAACTATAAAACGCAATACCTCTTATATAATAATGTTTTTAGTGATAAATCTAAAAATATGTTAATAAAAATATAAAAATACAGACCTTTAAAGTTTCTATATGAACTAATATGGATAAAAGCATAAAACGCAATACGTTCAGTAAAACGCATCATGTGATCTGAAACACTTAACAAATAACCATAAAACGCAATAAAACTTATATAATAATGTTTTTAGTGTTAAATCTCAAAAATATGTTAATAAAATTTAGAAATACAGAACTTTAAAGTTTGTATATGAATATTATGGATAAAAACATAAAACGCAATACGTTCAATAAAACGCATCAAATGATGAACAAACAAAACACTGTATGAAACGAACAAAACTCTAAAATTGTACAACAATGACAATTATAGCTTTATATTACATAAATCTTAAATTAAAAGTTTGTATGCATATAATTTGATTAATATCATAAAACGCAACTCTTCACTAAAACGCAATAAATGATGAAGAAACAAAACGAACAAATTATGTTAAATTATACAACAATAACAATTAAACTTATGAAAAATCAAATATTAATAACAGAAACACGAATTATAAAACGTAAAACAATGATTTTCGGAAAAAAAAAAAAAACAAAAATCTACTCAAAATTGAAGCTAAACATACCAGCAGAGTCTGAAGAAGACATTGAGGTTATCGAATTGCCGAACGAAACAAGATTAATGTTTGAAAAGAGGTGAATTTGCGATCGATGGCGATTTAGGGTTTTACAATCTTCAATTCTGTTATGAGAGTGATGAACTAAGAAGAGAGGTAACAGAATCTATAATCGAATTAGAACGAAGATATGATAATGTAAAAAGACGAAAAAGCCCACGCGTCCAAAATTTTAAAAAAGATGATGAACGGCTAAGATTGCTTCCTATACTTCCTAGCCAAAATAAACTTTCTATTTGATCTTTTCCCTACACATGGAAAGAAAAAAAAGTACAAATGTACAATCACACTCTCACGGTATGACCGTATGAACTTAATAAAAAAAGAAACTTGTTGATTATTTTCATTCACTTGAGAAATCATAAAGGGACTTCAAAGGAAAAAAACATAATCAAATGTGAATTCTCTATGCATACATTTTAAACAGTTAGAAAAAGGTTTAGCCAGAGTTTTTAAAACCTTCAACTCAGTGAAAAAATTGAGTCGAGCTGAGTTAGCTGACCCACCTTGGTTTACAATTTTAACCAAGTTTGAGCTCCCCCTGGCTCGACTAGTGAACATCCTTACTTACATGCCACTTGCAACATGTGGGTATTTAGCTTAGTAAAGTCTCATTTCAAAGCTAGCTACTAAGAAATTGTAAATAGGTTGCATCCATACTTCTAGTTTTGTTGATTTTGTAGGATTTTCATCTTTAATTTCTGTAGGCTTTGAGATTGGTTAAAATTATTTCATAATTAGTTAGCCCAAGTCAAATTGTTTTTTTTTTTTTTTGGTGTCGGCAACTTAGAGGCTATTTTAATTACAATGAAATTATTCATTATGTCAAAAAGGGATGTCTTAAGTTACTTTTCTAAAAGTAGATTTCGGAAAGTCTTTGATGGCATTCTTTCAAAATTTCTAAAGGATGTAAAATGTCATATATAGGTTGTTGAAAAACAATGTAATTGGATTAGTACATGTCTATGTAAACGTATTATTAGTAATGCGAACGAAATGGTAGTAGAATGTAGATACTACATGATAGTAGGAGACAACTCCTTGGTACCATCAGGTTATAAGCCTTTTGGTTCATGATAGTAGACGAAGGTCGAAAGGCATTACTAATAATGGGAAAGGAATTGATAACTGATAAGTTGCACATTGTTGTAGAAATGCAATAGTTAGAAAAGTGGAAAACGGTAAAGAAACCCACAAGGATGATCATGAATCAACCATGCATAAGCAACTTAAACGTATGGGCTTAAATGTAAAACAACAAGACATTATCAAAAGCACAACCCGACCATGGAGCAACCGTATAGGTCATGGGAAATTTTGTTCAAGATGAAAACTAAAATAACTACACGCAAGCTCTGATTGAACATTAGATGGTTTGATTTGGATATGGGGTAGAACCTAACCTATAAACAATATTTAGGTTTTTAGATTTTCATAATTGATCGGTTATGGGTGTAAACGTTTGGTTAATTCAGTTATTGTGAAAATGGTTCAATTAACCAATAGTACTGGTTAACTGATGTGTGTAAAAGTGTAAATAAAATATGAAACTCACACAAAATAGTTTTAAAAAGGTATTTAGCAAAGAACTGAACTATACATGAAAGGAGTACTCACCAAAAATATGAAACTCTCGGTCTCACTAAACAATGGAATGTTTAAGTACTCAAAGATTGTATCATCTCTCGTGCTCAACAATTATAATACACCCTAAGATGTAAAGGAGTAATCTAACTAATATGACTATGACTTGGGATTGCAACGTTCACAGGTGGAAGGGAAAAAATCACTCTCATGCAATTACTACCTAAACCACCAATGATGAAAGACAACTCGACACTTTACTACCTCCCGGTCTCAAGAATGGTATAACATTAATCTAGACCAACAAAATAAACAAACATGTTCCTAGGGTTAACAGTATCTAGCTTAACTACACAAAGATCACAAACACAAAGTAGGAAACCTAAACATGTAATTCTACTAAAAAAATATGTAATGGATGATACAGAATCACATAAGGAACATGGCACACATATATATCATAATCACAACACTCAAACACATCAATAATTAGTAGAAAGATTTGTTATAATAATATTAAGCCAATTGATTACCAAATCTGAAAACAATCAAGTTTATAAAATAATGACCACAAATCTAGATAGTATAACAATTTTAGCTACTCATGATGTCCAAAAACATGTCAAAGTCACAAGAAATAGTAAACATCATGAAAACACGATCTAAGAACAACTGAAAAACCAATAAGAATATAAACTGGAAGACACAACAAGCAAAATACGTTCTTCAATCCAAAGTTTCCAATTCTCCACCCCTACTTCAAAATCTTGAACACCTTCGAAAATGTCACACCCCAACCGATAGTGGAAACATCGGGGCGCGACACTGAGCAACACAGATTGTCCAGGAGAATCTATAACAACTATAATTACCAAATATTTAACGTCATGTCCCATACCATAACATATAAAGTAAAACAGTTATTACAGACATAGTTTCTCAAAGACAATTAAATTGTTCTGACAACTCAGATTTAAATGTGACGTTTCTAGACCTCCTAAAATTGATTCCATAACAGCAAGCATAGCGTAGCATCCTAAACACCTGCCACATACGTTATAATAAGAGTCAATACACATACTGTAAAGGTGAGCATACAAGTTTAGTAGCATATAGTAGCGAAAGACGATTTACGCATAACCAGCATGTAACACGTGGAAATGTGAAGCGAGTAAGTTATCGACAATGAAATATGCACAGACGTGACTACGAGTTGTAGAATGCGCAACACATATCACCACTTCGACACGTGAAGAAAAGCCCTTAACAACCCCCGTCCACGACAGGTGCTGAGTCAAAACTATAGTACTATCGTTGCTATGGTGTCAGGCAACAATCACTGTGTAAACATAACATATAAGCATTCATCGAATATCACGTATAACATGCAAGGGCAGTTAGCGTATAAAAGTGTTTGCGTTGTGTGATCGATGTGATTTGATATAAGTAACGTATGTAACACCCAAAAGTGTGTTAAGCAAAAAGGGGTCGAGTATACTCACAGTTCGTGTTTAATAAATAAACACAAGCTTGGATTGAAGGGAGCGATGGAGAGTTAGCCTGAACACAGTATGGCAGTATAAGCGTTGAACAGTGCATAAAACAGCATGTCAGTGTGAAGAGGGACGGATAGTGATTCGGTCAGATGACCGTCCAGACAGATGGTCATCCAGACGGATGACCATTCGGTCGGAGGATCATTCTCCTGATGAGTGCGTTGTGAAAATGTTGAACTTTGAAGTTTTCGTTGTAGCATTTTGAAAAGTGTGAAATGTTTCTACATGTCAGGTCATCCGGTCGGATGGTCATCCGGACGGATGACCGTTCGGTCAGATGGCTATTCGTTTAAAATTGATATTCTTTGAAGTTTTGAAAATTGTTCAAGTGTTGAAGTTCATTAGTCACCTGGTCGAATAGTCGTCCGATCGGACGGTTATTCGTTAGAGCGACTGTTTCATTTGAAAATTAAGTTAAAGGTTTTGCGGTTTGACAGAGACGGTACGATGGCGTGTTAAACAACGGAAAATCTCATCAAGTCCAACTCTTCTGATCGGTTGGGAATCACCCCGTTCGACCAGACTCAGCTATTCTTGACGGAGTTTCATGTTTAGCCCGTGAATCGGTTGTCTCTTCGGTAGAATCTCATTCTCCGTCCGGCTCTCCACTATGGAGTGAGTAGAGGGCCCGAACAAGCTCAGATTCTAACGGTTGTCGGGTGAAAAGTGAAAGTTTGTTGAAGTAAAGTTTGAAATAGTTGTTAAATGTTTAGATTTAGCTAAAATGGGTGTAAAAATGTGTAGAAATCCATCAGATCTGAACCGTTCTTGATGGGATGAGGTCACACTTCAATGTTCATAAGAACTCCATGATGACGTCACCCTAGAACAGCCCAAATCGAATGATTTCATGGTGAAAAGTTGTGATTTGATGGAGAAGATGATGAGAAAGTGTGTGCTGATTGAGAAAGTACAAGATTTAAGGTGAAAACTTACAAGAATCGCGAGGAATCGAGAGAAAAGAGCTTGGGAGTGCACGGGTCGGAGGGAGCTGTCACATCAATGAACAGTGATGTGACAGGAGGGATATTTATAGTGAGAGGGTGAGAAAGGCGGTGCGAGGTTGACGAGTCGGGCGGCCTTTCGGTGGATGACCATTCGATCGAACGGTCGTTCGATCGGACGGCGCGTGTGAGTTAGTTTCCGACTTCCATTTCGTGCGTTGAGCGTTACGTTGCGTTTAACCGAGTTGCGAGTAAGCGATGCGATAGTATTACACATTAGTTACACAAATAACATAACTACTAATAACCACAAAAAGTAAACTTGTGTTTCCAGTTCGCGATGAGACTGCGGTGTGATAGAGTTGCGATTTGCGTTTGCGAATAACACCTTTAAATATAACATCAGTACACACACAAGTAATACACATAATAACACACACATATAGAACAATATCCAACAAATGCGATTTGAGTTGCGATACAATAGCTATGAGATAACGTTAAGTAAATTAGCGTTTAATTGCGTTTATCGCATTGTTACTTCACATATTAACAAATCGTAATTAAAATAGCGGTAACTAACGTACATCGATTATCGAGTTGAGAGTACAAGCAATAATTAAGTCAGAAATGACAGATCTGATTAGCAATCTTTTCTTCCTTTGACTTTGACTTTGACTTGTACTTTGACTTAAAAAGTCGGG